>CM032450.1:66338902-66558902 GCA_019049505.1 Pachyrhynchus sulphureomaculatus | reverse complement strand
TTCATTTTGTTATTTTTAGGTTGGAAACATCACTTGATGGACCAATATCGCCAACTCATTCAATAATATCCCGTTCACAATCCACCATTCCAACCGCTTTAGCTCCTGAAGAACAGTATGTTCACACACCACCACCACCACCACCCCAAATGTCACCTACAGTACCTCACCATATAAATCCCCACCAAAATCCTGTACATCATAATATACCTCCACATAGACAAAATATTCCTTCTCCAATCAGCTCTCCCCTTTCGCCAAAACCACCCTTAGAAATCCCAGCGGAATCTAACCCCTCTCCTCATGTACCTGAAACCCCTAATATGGAAATACTAAATAATAACATCCCTAAACACTGTACTGTAGTACAGGAGGGGATGTGCAAACCCTACCATGAAGAGACGAAGCCTTTTGAGATGTCGGACTTCTATAAATACTCAACCAAGTTCAAAAAATCGCCCCAGAAGGAGGGTGGAAAAGTGGTAGGTCTTAGCCAAGTACCTGGTTGTGTTGTCAGTCAAAAGAATTTGATTGACAACTTTGAAGATGCAGGAAATAAGAATAGATTTCCTCCCAGTCAACAGATTCAGCATCAGTATGTTCAGCACAGGTAATTTTTTTTTTTTTTTCGAAAAAACGAAATGATATGCTTGCATATAAAAATTTGTGCACAGTTCCTCACCTAAATTACTGCAACATTGGTACCCTACTAATTTTGTAATAATTTATTCTTCTTTATGTCTTGTTATAATAAGAGTGAGACATGATGCAAAATTTTCTAGCACTGAGGAAACATAACATTTAAGAATAACTGCGTAGAGCAAAGACACATAGGCACTGGTAGAGATAAACAGGGTCGGTATTTTCTGCAAATTGACGAGCGCTGCTTTAGAGGAGACCTGCTTAAATAGAAACAGTCTCCTGTAAATAATTTTGTCAATCGCCACGAATCGAACTATAGAAATCTATATCTAATACGCTTTAAGATAATAGGGAAGTGTGTGTCTGTCAAGCATAATCGTATCATTTGGGTTGTTTCCGTTAACAAACCAGGCTAATCAACGATTACCAGAACAACAGGCATTACATAGTTCAATTTTTAGCTGCGGCCATAGGGTCTCTGTTATTAGTGTCACTTTTGGTTAATCATGTTAGATCACGGAACAAGGCTTTATTTTCACTTCAGTCTATAATAATTTAATAGAATGGGTGGGTTCATTGATAAACGAAATTTTTCAACAAATTTACCTATAAAGTGGGGTTAAGACTTAAATTTCTCCAAGATCCCAACTTTAAAACTCGGTAGTGTCGTTTCCATACTGGTTCTAAACTTATTTGGATACGCGACGGCAAATGTCACCTCAAATCGGTCAGTAATTTTAAAACGCTTCTGTCGCTCAATGATTGGCACCGGTAAAGAAATTATAGATTTTTAAAAACATCTAATTAAAAGCTCTAATATTGCACCTGATTGCATTACTGCAAAAGTATGACAAGTTATAAGTTTAGATCTGCATAAGCTTCTGACGTTACTTTATAGATGGAGCTAATGTATGTTAGTCAATACCTACTGATTTTGATAGGTATGTTTTTGTTAATTTAGCAAATTCCTCCATGTGATGTAGACAAAACATCAATATTGTAATAGATATGTAAAAGGCTATATAATTATCAACAAAACTATTATATTTTACGATTTTGAAGACTTCTTTATACAACCATTAAAATAATCATTTATTATTATTAAGGCCCTTTTCCAATACCATTTAATACTGGAAATTTTTCTTATCAGTCAACTATTGGTGAACATTGCCCAACATTTATTTATTGTTGCTAAGCCAGAAACTTCACGTTAAGAAATTTAAATAAAAACAATTTTCTTCCTTCTTTTACAATTATACCCACCTATAGGCATATATTATATATATATATATATATATATATATATATATATATATATATATATATATATATATATATATATATATATATATATATATATATATATATATATATATATATATATATATATATATATATATATATATATATATATATATATATATATATATATATATATATATATATATATATATATATATATATATATATATATATATATATATATAATAATGTCACTGATGTTTTACTGAACCACTAGACTGATTTACCCACGATGCCACAATCTTATAGAGCATCTCTTGAGGAAGATCAAGAGTTTTAAAGCATTTTTTTATTTCTATAGCTAAGTTAAAATATACTTTGTTTTAATTTGGGACATAACCTTGACAACATTTATTTGTGTATTTAATTTAGGACGTTATCTTGACAACATTTATTTATGTAGCTTGATAAAATTTAGTGTCATTGGCAAATAATAAAAGAGAGCTAAATCTATTGTTTACTTATTTAACATATTTTATCTTGACAGAACAATTGAACAATGATAGTTCCTAAATTTGAGATGGTAAAAATTATCATTGTTTATTTTTTTAGCTGGAAAAAAGGTATGTTAAATAAGTAATTAATGGGGTTGGCTGCGACGTTAAACCAAGTTTAGGACTAGATAGAAAATAAATCTCAATATGAACATGTTTTTTGGTATTTCAGTACTGCTAGAGGAACAACTGCGTCAAATCTAAATACGAGCCTCGACCTAAGCCAAATCACTGTGGCAGAGCATTTTCCTGAAGAAATACAAGCTTGGTATGAAGATCAAGAACATCACAGTGAAAATAACAACTCGGGGGGCTCAAAAAGTCGATCAAGTGCCACTTTGGTATAATAATATTTTATCTATTTTTTTTATCTCTACTTTTTATATTTAAATAAACTATTGGGCATCATTAAGGGATATATAATAGTGATATTAAAATATAAAGAATTATTAATAGTTTTTTCAAATTTTTTTTTAAATATGGGACCTGTTATTCTTTTTCTAGACTACAGATTTAGAAATATATAGGGTAAAACTTAAGACATTGTAGTTTGGATATTTTTAGTTGTGCCAAAACTCAAGTCTAATAACTATTTTAGGTATGATGTCTAGAACAAAATCTTTTTTGATCTTCGTTTTATCGTTCCTAATTGAGGAGTTATAATTTGTTATTTTGTGTATCACACTTTTTCAAATTAAACCTAAACATTTAGTAGCTCTTAATTAGGTCCTGCTTTCTGTTTTATAATCACTACGTTTATGATTTCAATTATACAAAAAGCGTTTGATTTATAACGTGCCAACAAACTACATTAAGTTAACATATAACTACTACTTACTTGTTTACAACTTGTGATTCTCAACTTTAAGAAGGTTGCTGCGAATTGTCATTGTTCATTTATTTAACTGTTATCGAGTATGCTATACAAGTAAGCAAATAACTCAATTGACTGTAAGTTAGCATTATGTACAAGACTAGAGTAGTTATCAGAAAGATACTATACTACTCAACTGAAAACTAACAACAGGGTCAATCTACACCTAGTGATTTAAAAATATATCAATACAAAGGTATGTAATATGGCTTGCCTTTTGAAAATTTCAATCAGATTGTTTCAAATTGATAATAATAATTATGGTAGTTGTTAAATTTGTATAAAAGATCATAATTCATCTTTTGTGAATGTATAGCAGATTTTACTACATTTTTAACTTCAAAACTAAGTAAAGATTTATACAAGATTACTAAAGAAAGGATTGTCCATAGCAGCGGAACAAAGGCACTAAGAGAAGCACATTAGTATATCTATGGGAGCTCTCATCATATCAAAGTGGACAGCTTGTTTCTTGTTTTGTTTATTCCATCAGCATTGACCATCACTATATTAAGTTTGAAAATAATGAAAAAAGCACGATTTTTGAAATTTATTTCTCGTCCTTTTTCTAAAATTAAAGGTTTCTTCCCTACTACCATATGTGTCCAAATTTAAAAATGATATCCCAAATGAGGTTGTGCTAAGACCATGTTAGATTGAAGTGCTTTCTGATACTTTGCCTACGATTGTACGATACATCGTTAGGAATCGTTTACTCTTCGAGATTAGAACACTATTCGAACATTTTCTCGAAGACCACTTGTGAAATTGTAGGCGAAACTTTGAAAAATCACTTCAATTTGACACGGTCTATTTCCAAGAACCATGATTTCTCATCTAACGAAAGTCATGAAAGCATCCTTTTCATGTTAACAACGTCTCATTTCATTCGGAAGCAACAAACGTAAAGAAATGCAAGAATCTTGGAGGGTAATTCTCACAAATGCGATACTTCCCTAAGTGAGGGAAGTAAACAATGAACAATTTCTGAGAGAAGAATAATAAGGTTGTTTATTAATACGTTTTATTATTCTATTTTTATTAACGTAATTTTTAAATTATTGTATATACTTGCTCTTGCTTATTTTTAAAACAATTTCATAGTTATTACAAGTAGTTCCCAAAACCCCAGGAAATAACACGTTAGGTCCTAATTCTTCACATTTTTTCCTAAAATAGCACTAAGTTGGGAATGTGGAATCTTTGGCACAATGATACTACTCAGTATATATCACCACTACACCAAACACTTTATTTTTGCACTCGACGCGCGTTTCGCTAACCATGTTAGCTTCATCAGGAGCGATGATTGACTAAAGGTAAACTACATATCTACCCTATTTATACATAGCCTAACCCTAGAATTACTCAAGCGGAACTAATGACATAGGCAAGGCCATCAGTTCCGGTCTAGTAACCAGTAGAGGGGACTATAAGGAATAGGCCCTCTGTCTTTATTTAAACTACTTTTACATTTTATGATTTCCATACTTTCGTATGCGTTCAACAATCTCCTATCAGATACATTTTTTATTAATCTTAGATTATCTAATGTTACAGTATGATCAGCTTCAAGGGCATGTTCGGCAATGCTAGACTTTTCTGTTCTATTGTATCTTAAGTGTGCTAAATGTTCTTTAAATCGTGTTTTAATTGACCTTTTAGTTTGCCCAACATACTTTTTGTCACAATCATTACAACTAATTTCATAAATTCCACTTTTCTCACAATTGGGAATCTTATCTTTGGGATTTCCTAAGATATTCCTCAGATTGTCTGATGACTTATAGACTAAGGTGAGGCCTACCTTATTAAATACCTTATTGAGTCCCTTGCTATATTTCGGATTATATGTTATGGAGACATACTTGGTGTTATTTTCTTCGCGTGTAAAAAAGGTGGAATTCTGAATATTAGACCTAAATTTATGTCTATTTATTAGCTTATTTACTAAGTCATCGTCATAACCATTAACTCTAGTTATATTTCTAATACGATTCCTTTCTTTATTAAAGTTTACTCTATTCAGAGGGAAAGTGACCAAACGATGAACTAAAAAATGTATTGAGGCTAATTTATGTTGTTTGCAATGAAATGAATCATTAGGAATATATCTATCTGTTACTGTGTCCTTCCTATAGATATCAAATTCTAATCTATTATTATTTTTTAATAATTAAAAATATCTAGAAAAGGCAATTGTCCTTTGTTCTCAATTTCGTACGTGAATTTAATTGAATCATACCGGCTATTTAATTTAGAAACAAAATCATCAATATTTGCTTTCTTTGTATCAAAAATCGCGAAAATATCCACATACCTATACATTCGAATATTTCCCAAGGGTATGGTATAGGTATGTGGATGATATTTTCGCGATTTTTGATACAAAGAAAGCAAATATTGATGATTTTGTTTCTAAATTAAATAGCCGGTATGATTCAATTAAATTCACGTACGAAATTGAGAACAAAGGACAATTGCCTTTTCTAGATATTTTAATTATTAAAAATAATAATAGATTAGAATTTGATATCTATAGGAAGGACACAGTAACAGATAGATATATTCCTAATGATTCATTTCATTGCAAACAACATAAATTAGCCTCAATACATTTTTTTAGTTCATCGTTTGGTCACTTTCCCTCTGAATAGAGTAAACTTTAATAAAGAAAGGAATCGTATTAGAAATATAACTAGAGTTAATGGTTATGACGATGACTTAGTAAATAAGCTAATAAATAGACATAAATTTAGGTCTAATATTCAGAATTCCACCTTTTTTACACGCGAAGAAAATAACACCAAGTATGTCTCCATACCATATAATCCGAAATATAGCAAGGGACTCAATAAGGTATTTAATAAGGTAGGCCTCACCTTAGTCTATAAGTCATCAGACAATCTGAGGAATATCTTAGGAAATCCCAAAGATAAGATTCCCAATTGTGAGAAAAGTGGAATTTATGAAATTAGTTGTAATGATTGTGACAAAAAGTATGTTGGGCAAACTAAAAGGTCAATTAAAACACGATTTAAAGAACATTTAGCACACTTAAGATACAATAGAACAGAAAAGTCTAGCATTGCCGAACATGCCCTTGAAGCTGATCATACTGTAACATTAGATAATCTAAGATTAATAAAAAAATGTATCTGATAGGAGATTGTTGAACGCATACGAAAGTATGGAAATCATAAAATGTAAAAGTAGTTTAAATAAAGACAGAGGGCCTATTCCTTATAGTCCCCTCTACTGGTTACTAGACCGGAACTGATGGCCTTGCCTATGTCATTAGTTCCGCTTGAGTAATTCTAGGGTTAGGCTATGTATAAATAGGGTAGATATGTAGTTTACCTTTAGTCAATCATCGCTCCTGATGAAGCTAACATGGTTAGCGAAACGCGCGTCGAGTGCAAAAATAAAGTGTTTGGTGTAGTGGTGATATATACTGAGTAGTACCTAAAATAGCACGTTTTGTATTTTTGAATGTGTAGAACTAATTTCTACTTAATGAAGGGAAATAATTCCACAGCTATTTTTAGTGAAAATCTAAATTCTCCAGTGGAACTGAAGGTATTTAACCTATAAACCTGTTATTTCGTTAATTTTTGGCATTCATAATTTGATTCGGGTTAGTAGTTGGAAGAATGGATGATTTACTTTTACATTTTAAGGTGTGTTAGTGAGAAACTCCGAATTACCAAAGCTAAAAGACACAAATTACATACAGAAAGATTGAATATATTTGAATATTTAGCACAATAGTGAAACATTTAACTGGAAACCAAACTGATTTATTAACTCTAAAAATATAGATGTGAGTTAGCTAAAAGGCATCGGACGTATTATTTAATATTTCGGAAGAACACAAACACGCCCAAAATACTGGAAAAAATACTATATTAATAGAGTTATTAAATTTTTTGATGAAGCAAAACCTTTATTATGTTAATAATGTGGAATATTTGGCACAATGACACTACTCAGTATATATCACCACTACAGCAAACACTTTATTTTTGCGCTCGACGCGCGTTTCGCTAAACATGTTGACTAGAGTCAGTCATCACTTCTGATGAAGCTAACATGGTTAGCGAAGCTCGTATTGAGTGCAAAAATAAAGTGTTTGGGGTAGTGGTGATATACGACTCAGCATTACATAGAAAAGTAAAAGTAAGCTCATGAAATATTAGAATCCTTTTTTTAGCTCTCGCTAATATTTCCCCATTATCTTTGCATATATGTAATCATAGAGATAAATATTTTGTTAGATTCGAATTAGGATTTTTCTTTATCGTCAAATTTAGGTTATTTTACCAGCACCTCTATCTAATTTTGTCGCGACGTACTGCAGCAAGAGAATATTTTCTCATGTAGATTAATATTCCATTTCCTGATTGTTTGAGAATTAAAAGATATTAATCTTACAGGGGTAGAGGAATTTTGTTAGTGGAATATATTCGCGTAGGAATTTGTTCCCCAGAATTGGGGGCCCTTAGGAACACAACTTGCTTTCTAAAAATGGTAAGCAATTATTGTCTTATTGTTTCAGTATTTAATACTACTATATACAAACGTTAGAAACCAAAAATAGTAGTGTTCGCTGCGTATGCAGGTTTTAATACTTTAATAATCGATAGCCTTCTTTAGCAGAATAATTTGCTGCGTCCCGGAGGGCGATATTTATTCCGATTTTAAAAACTATTTGCTTGGATTTTAGCAATAATTTATAATTACCACAAAAAAAATAAACAAATAAAATGCCGTTACTGCTGACTTTTGTTTATAATTTATTCGTTTGATATTTCTAAACAATCTGATTTGACATTTTTGAAATTGGAAACATGAAAAACTACAATGCAATAAACATGATAATAAAAATAAACAAATTTTATTTTATTAAAAGCAAATTTTTATAAGAATGTATGATAGTTTATTAAGTGTTTTTATAATTATGATACGATAGAGTATATATTGTATTATATCATTAGGTTTAGGAAAAATACCAAAATACTTGGGAAAACAAAATATATTTATCATAAAATGATATTAATAGGCGAGTTGTTTTGCTTTTTTTAGGCTTTTATGCATATGTCATTTTTATTTTTTTTTTAAAGTTTTATTTAGTTTACCAGTGCATTTGTTAGAAAAATAGTTAGACAAATATCCTATAGTTGATCAAACCGTATATGTTATGTTTTTTGCTTAAAATTTTCAAGTACTGCAAGTTTTTGTGTGTTCTTAGCACGTTTTTATAACTTTTTGTATGTTAATCAGAGAATAACCGGTGAAAAATGATTTTAGGCATTTTCTGATCCATTCCTAAAAAAGTGTTATTCTTTTTTTATCTTAATACCGTAAAACATTTAGAATAGTTTTGTTAAGAGTCATTCTCTGATTGATAAACCTTATTTTAGGTAATTTAACGTTATTCGTCCACAAAATATATCTTTTACGTATTTTTTAATTTTTGATCTCAGACCTGCAATGTGATAAAAAACGATAACGAATTATATTGGTTAAATGAGTTTGCTTTAAGTATATCGCCTTCTGATGTTGGTTGCATAAAAATGAAAGAAACAGATATATACACGAAACGCATTTTTTCTAATAAGAAGTTGCTTTAAATAATTACCAAGTATTTAAAAATTATTTTAAACAAATTTTAATGGAAACACCTTTGACTTCAGAATTTGATAATGCGTGCGTTAAAAATATTTTAAGTTTGTTTAATTATTACATTGTATGGCACATGCACTGTTTGAGTATACAACAGTCAGTTCACAATTCAATGGATTTTATCTTAACAAAGTTGGATATATTTTTGTAAAATTTACATCTCAAGTTCCAACTTCCTATTTGTTCGGTTCTCTAAGAAAAATGTTATTAACGATGTGCTTGAAGCAGGCATGAAACTCAACAATTGAGAGCAACAAAAAATGATATATTAAAATATACTCATAGAAAAAAGTATTTTAAAGGAAAATCTTCATCATCAGAAAAGTAAATTAAATTTTTAATCTCCTTCTGAGGATGATAACATGGCTGGCGAAACATGCTTACAGCCTTTAAACAAAAAAAATCATTTTTGCTGGTTGTAAGACTGGATGTTCATTTTGAAAAGAGAAATGAAAGCAACTTAAGAAATTGAAAATTGAACTGGTTGCTATTTGTATCTAAACTTTTGCTAAAAATTTCGTTTGGCATTCCTTGTTTAAAATTAATTTTAAGGCTATAAGCACATAGTGCCTTGGAAAAACTTTTGAAGGAATAGGTTGTGATTTTTTAGCAATATGTCGAACTTCTTGGACTGACCAAAGGAACGAGTTTATAATAGTTTTCTACTTGTGACTTTTATTGTACCTAAATAAAGGATATGTTTTTCTAAATAATTTTGTGTACTGTGTTCATATCATCCCTTATACATTTGGTTTGTTTTCAGATTCCTTAACTCCGGAAACTCCCAAAAAGGATATTCAACATAATATATTTGAAGGCTACTCTACAACTTCCTCCCCCACTCCTTACATGCCTTTGTGGCGACCCGTGGCTCCGTGGCGTAGTACTTGCTTGCGGTACAGAAGGTCTCGGGTTCCAATCCCGGCAGATCGGTTACTTATTTATTAATTTATTTAAGTATATTTGGCCTGGCCACGTACATAGGTAGTAGTTGTTTGCAGAAATGCAATAACGTCTGTGGCAACATTGCCGCGTGGTCTAAAAGGTGCTGTGAAATACAAAAATGTATTTGGATAACGTTGACGGGTTTTACGACATCCCCGCCGGTATCTCGAGATATGAAAAAGGGTAAAATCCCTACTCAGGCGGGGAGGCAAACGATAGAAAAAAATATGATTGCGTTTAAAATTAGTTAATTACCACAACCAAAAACAAGGAAAAATTACAATAGTACCGTGGAAATTCTACTAAATATATCGTTCCGGTTCGCTGTGCATAACTTCTCCATCATAAACTACTCCACTTACAGAAATAACTGGATTAAGGACGCAACCATTTCCAGCCAGCACGCCGACTTCTCGGTCAGAGGCACATTCTACATAGTAACGGCGAACAATATCCAGATAAGGATGGTCTCGGTTTGCTGACTGAATGGACATGTCCACCCAATGGACCCTCAAGCCTACCGTCCCTTATTTGATCACAATAATTGGAAAACCTTCCTCGGTGTGTAACCGGGCCTTTAAAAAACACTACTAACGTCAACGCAATTGCTCTAGAAATAATCCGGAATCAGCTTGTCTTTAATATGGATAGAAAACAGTCACGCCGCAGCTTAAGTAACGCAAAGCTGAGCTCTACTATCAAGACAACAAATTGTCGCTGAGGAAAAAGCTGACAATCTAGAAGCCGATTATCAGGCTAGAGCTCATATATTCCTGCAAACACTGGCAGAAGCCATAACATTGAAACGGGGTTGCCAGGTTCAAGTGGGGGGAGGCATATCGATACAAAGATAATTTTTTAAAGAGGAGAAGGGACCACTAAAGATGAAACTACTTATATAGGGGAGCGTTATCGACGACAGAAGGGCGTCAAATTACAATTGGGGAGCGAAACCCTTTGATGAATAAAACAGAAACTCTTATACTGAATATCTAAGAGCTTAGCGTTTCTAAGGGGAGTGTTTTCTAGATTCAAAAATGAAGAGAGGGGTATATGGCGACTTGGCTACATCACGCCAAAATACTCCGTATCATACTATGTACTAAATTCGAAACTGCCATCTCATTTCGTTTGAAAGTTATCGCGACAATACATCGACTGAACGATATACTGAAGCCAAATGAAAATAGTTTTTCGTAATCTAGGGACCCTAGAACTGCAAACATGTCGGAGGTTAGTTTTTTTCAGGAATACAAAACTTTGCCTGTATATAATAAACTTTTTATGTGTGATATTTTATTTAAAATTTCTTTGTCGTCGCATCGTTTTTGTTATTTTTTTACCTTAGAGACTTTTTAGCTTTTCTTGAAACAAAAAGATAATATGAAACAAATTTTAGTCACTTAGTGAAGGTTAATAAAGAATATAATAGCTGGTTAGTTAGCTATAGGTACTGCCTAAACTTGGTGTTTAATCACTATTTGTTCCTATATTTTAATATTTACATTGTTGTAAGTATTTTACTGTTGAGGACTTGAAAATCAAAACAAGTGGTCGCTTTAATTGTAGAATTTAAAAATAATAAAAAAACTACTTAAAAATATTAATCATGTTTATTAATGATAAAAAATGATTACAAGTATTTTTTAACTTCTTTGTTTTTTTTTTACTGATATAGTTTTCCAAAAGAAAACAATAAAGTGTAATAAGTAGGACAACCGATATAAATAAATAAGTGTATAAAACACGTGTTAGGCCTTTTATAATAGGTAACTAAGAAAGAAAACAATTAGCACTTTAAGGGTATTTTTATTCATTTTGCACAATATTAGCTGAGACGTTTACTGAGTGATGTTAGCCCTGCGAGCGATATTTTCGAACTGAGTAGGCCAGCCTACCGTTTGCTTTGGAGGTACAGTTTTGCCTCAAACTGAAAAAATATACCAGTTATAGTAAGTTCTCCTTTTATCTGCTTCTATCTTAGAATCATAAAAGTAGCAGCAGATGTTCGACACAGGTAGAATAAAACCTTTATAATCGGCCGAAAGGTAAGATGGCACGCCGCGCGGTCGATTAGGCATACCTTACACTTGGCGTTATAATCATCTATAACTTCGAAAGTACTTGAAATTTTCATCTGAAATTTTCAGAGAATATTATTGAAATATAATACTTTTCAATAGGATACTTTCTAAAAAGTCGATATTAATTGAATAATACAAAAGAATGGCGATTATATATTTTTATTGTACTTTAAGTTATAAGATTTTTTTAAAAAATATGTTTTAAATGTTAACGGATTTAATGGATCATTGATGAAAACTATGGCGCCTGCTTGTCTGCAGGATAACTTCACAAAAAATAATCCAATCTGCAAAAATAAAAATTAGTCTTGTAAAGTAATGTAGTAGTTAAAAATTGTCGAAGGTTTTTTTTCAAAAATAAAAAATTTACAGTATTTCAAACTCCAGTATGCAATTTTATTTATAAAAAATAACCGGTCAAGTGTAACTTGAACTTGCGCAATTAGTGTTCCGTACGTTGATTGCTTTTAAAATAAAAAATGTTGTAACGGAAGTATAAAATGATCAGTGAATTCACAAAACACACTCCAAATGAGTTTTCAACAAAGTTTATTTCCAATCTTTACTGAAAATTGATGACCTTGAAATTTCTGTTTTTTTTTTATATATACCAGATAAATTATTACAGGTAATGCACTCATGACAATTTTCGTTCAATTTACATCCCGTGGAGAATATTCCAGAATTGTTTCAACATTTTTTTGAAATGTATTTTTCGAGATAAGGCGGGTGGACAGCGATTTTTCGCGATTTTTTAAAAATAATACAAAGAAAAGTGCGCGCAAGTATTACATTATATATATATTTTTTACTCGTGTTTTCACAAGCTTTCATTTGACACCACACTCGATTACCTAGTAAAAAAATTTTTTTTTCACTTCCGATTTCACCCCCCTAAACTAACCCCTTAAGTCAAAATTTAACTTTCAAAACTACATGGCTCTGATGAGGCCATCAATTCCTATATTATTACCAAATTTAAACTTTCTATGACGAATAGTTTCGGAGAAAATCGGGTGTGACAGACGGACAGACACCGAAGTGATCTTATAAGTGTTCCGTACGGAACACTAAAAATAAACCGGTCAAGTATAACTTGAACTTATGCAATTAGTGTTCCATACGTTGATTGCTTTTAAAATAAAAAATGTTTAACGGAAGTATAAAATGATCAGTGACTTCACAAAACATACCCCAAATGAGTTTTCAACAAAGTTTATTTCCAATCTTTACTGAAAATTGATGACCTTGAAATTACTGTTTTTTTATATACCAGATAAATTATTACAGGTAATGCACTCGTGATAATTTTCGTTCAATCTACACCCCGTGGAGAATATTCCAGAATTTTTTCAAAATTTTTTGATAAGTACTTTTCGAGATAAGGCGGGTGGACTGCGATTTTTCGCGATTTTTTAAAAATAATACAAAGAAAAGTGCACGTAAGTATTACATTATATATATATTTTTTACTCGTGTTTTCACAAGCTTTCATTTGACACCACACTCCGATTTCACCCCCCAAAACTAACCCCTTAAGTCAAAATTTAACTTTCAAAACTACATGGCTCTGATGAGGCCATCAATTCCTATATTATTACCAAATTTCAACTTTCTATGACAAATTGTTTCGGAGAAAATCGGGTGTGACAGACGGACGGACAGATAGACACCGAAGTGATCTTATAAGTGTTCCGTACGGAACACTAAAAATAATTATTCTGAGTCGAGTAGATCTTAACAAACTGGGGTGTCGTCTAAGTTAGGGTAGACCGAAAATATTAAAGAACGTGAGCTGTCAGAGAAAAACTAATATCGGATTCGAAATCAGAACACTACAATAAGCCCAAAACTGAAAAAAAATTAGAAGAAAAAATCAAAAAAAGTACTTCTTGACCAGGGTTATTAAAGGTGATACTCTCGTGATAATTTTTGTTCAATCGACACCCTGTGGAGAATAATCCAAAATGTCTGAAGACAGGTAGCGGTCCCAATCCGACGCCAGGACACATTTAATGCTATAACTTTTTAATGGAATGGAATTTTCTTAATTTTTTTTTGAATAATTCTTAGAAGTATAGAAAATAAAAATCCATAAAAAAAATTTAATTTTTGAAAATTCGAGGTGTATGTAACCCATTAAACACACTTTTATTATTTATATTTCTAAGACTAAGATATTATTTTTTAAGTATTTTAACAAGCAACAATATGATTTTTGTTTATTTTTCTGTCAGATGAGGTAGGACGTAGAAATTTTAATTTTATTATTTTCTAATTGGCAGATCCATATAAATATGTGGAGTATAGTATTTTTTCATAATTAAGCATTCGTACTTAATTTCAGAGGAATTACAGATAAAATGTATAAGTAGAAATGAACATTGCACAATATTATAAAATTTGTACAATGGTTATTGATAATTAAAGTTATAAAATTATTGTTTAAGTTCGGTTTTTAAATCTGAACTTATTAAAATTAGTTTTAAAAACCATACAAATTGTCGTTATTATAAAAAAATCAGTAAACAAAATAGATCAGTCTAGAATCTCTGTAAAATAACAAATTGATATTTTTGAGGTGTCAGTGTACTCAAAGGCCAAAATAAAAATGTATTTTTAGAACACTCTCAATACTCTCATGTGGCACAAAAGTAAAAGTGAAATTTTTTCTTAGCAAAATAAATAAGTATAAGGATGTCGCGGTTACCAAATCATTTAAAAAGTTTATTAGTTTATTAATTTATCTTCTAGGTACAAAATTCAAGTAAAATAATATTTGTTTCAAAAACAGAGAGATAATATTTATCTAAAAAGGTTGTCTCCCTAACAATATAGGTGACTTCGCGGACAATTTTGAATGAAAACCCTGAGTGCGCACACTCGGTGAGATTCGTAGAGTTTCCGGTACGTCATCGAATGAGTAGCTACGAAGGAATGAACGGAGCTTAAACCGTAGACTCTTCCTTTTTGACTGGCTCGTCGCCCGGTGCGGTTGCCGTCTAGTTAAGTTGTTAAATTTCAAGTGTTCCTTATATTTTAAGTTTATTCAACTGTTGCATTTATTTAATTCCAAACAGTAAGTATGTTTATTGTTTTATCGATTTATTTATTTTCGGAGTGCTATATTTTTCCTGTTTCATCGAAAAATTGTCTTCTGTCGGCCTTTCACCACGTGTACAGTGTCTATTGCATTAATGGCCGCCATATGTTGAAAATCGTTTTAAATCGTCTTTTTATTAATTTGCAGTGATACATGTTGTAGAATTTTCATACGAAAAGTTGATGTTTGGCTCTAGAACATTTTGCTAGGTTGAAAAAGGTATTTTGAACGGTATATGAATTAAAGTTGTCCGGCGAAAGCCAACACTGACCAATTAACAGTCCATATTTTGCATTTTCCACCTGTTGGTTTTGTGCAAAGCACCGTTCGAAATTCTTTTTTTAAAAACACGTGGTTGTTGTGAAAAATTTAATTTCTAAAAGTTCTTTGTTTTTTTTTTTGCAGGTCAAAATGGGTAAAGAAAAGGTTCATATTAACATTGTAGTCATTGGTCACGTAGATTCTGGTAAATCTACCACCACTGGCCACTTGATTTACAAATGTGGTGGTATTGACAAACGTACCATCGAAAAATTCGAAAAAGAAGCCCAAGAAATGGGTAAAGGTTCTTTCAAATATGCCTGGGTATTGGACAAATTGAAGGCTGAACGTGAACGTGGTATCACTATTGATATTGCTTTGTGGAAATTTGAAACTGCCAAATACTATGTTACTATTATTGATGCCCCTGGACATAGAGATTTCATCAAAAACATGATTACCGGAACTTCCCAAGCTGACTGTGCTGTGCTTATTGTAGCTGCTGGTACTGGTGAATTTGAAGCCGGTATCTCTAAAAATGGACAAACTAGGGAACATGCTCTTCTCGCCTTCACTCTTGGAGTAAAACAACTTATCGTCGGTGTCAACAAAATGGACTCAACCGAACCACCATACAGCGAATCCCGTTTTGAAGAAATCAAAAAAGAAGTATCTTCCTACATCAAGAAAATTGGTTACAATCCTGCAGCTGTTGCCTTTGTTCCCATTTCTGGATGGCATGGAGACAACATGTTGGAACCCTCCACTAAAATGCCTTGGTTCAAGGGATGGGCTGTTGAACGTAAAGAAGGAAAAGCTGAGGGAAAAAACTCTTATTGATGCTTTGGATGCCATCCTTCCACCTGCTCGGCCTACTGACAAACCTCTTCGTCTTCCTCTTCAGGTAATTTTTTTTTCAAAGTTGTTTAACAATTTCATAACATTGCAATGTTCTATAATTTTTATATGCTAAAAGTTTAGTTTTTGAATTTTCTAATAAGTTTTTTTTTTGTTACAGGATGTCTACAAAATTGGTGGTATTGGAACAGTACCTGTTGGTCGTGTTGAAACTGGTGTTCTTAAACCTGGTACCGTTGTTGTATTTGCCCCAGCTAACCTTACCACTGAAGTAAAATCTGTAGAAATGCACCACGAAGCCTTGCAAGAAGCTGTACCTGGAGACAACGTAGGTTTCAATGTAAAGAACGTCTCTGTTAAAGAACTGCGCCGTGGTTATGTAGCTGGTGACTCCAAGAACAACCCACCCAAGGGAGCTTCAGACTTCTTAGCACAAGTCATTGTACTCAACCACCCTGGTCAAATCTCCAATGGATACACCCCTGTGCTCGATTGCCACACTGCACACATTGCTTGTAAATTCGCTGAAATCAAAGAAAAGGTCGACCGTCGTTCTGGTAAGACAACCGAAGAAAACCCCAAAGCCATCAAGTCAGGAGACGCTGCCATCGTCACATTGGTTCCTACCAAACCAATGTGTGTTGAATCTTTCTCTGAATTCCCACCTCTTGGACGTTTCGCTGTCCGTGACATGAGGCAAACAGTTGCTGTAGGTGTCATCAAGAATGTAACCTTCAAAGATGCCACCACTGGTAAAGTAACGAAAGCTGCAGAAAAGGCCACCAAAGCCAAGAAGTAGTCTACGGGAAACATCTATTATTATTTTTATATTATACTTTTAAGTAAATTACTTATAATTTTTATTAAATACCACTGAAGTTTACTGCTTTTATTTTTAATTTAAATTGACATGTGATTAAAAAAAATGTTTCTTTCGGAACTCCCGACCAATAAACAAGGTTTAATATATAATGTTGTTTTCTTTTTATTTTTCCCCTATTGCTCTTAAAAGAACAAATGAATCGGCAAGTTTAGAAAATTTGCTGTGTCAATATAGAAGTTTAATGGGCATAATTTAGTAGAAAAGTAAATTTATAGAGTCTGAATGAATGAATAAGGCTTTTAATTCGAATAGATTAATCGTTAGTTAAACTTGATCAGATGTTTACAAAATTACTTTTCTGGGGTTTTGACGGATGCGCAGGTTCGCGTCGAATTTTTATTTTTGATGAATCCATTTCATTCTTTGACTGAATTACACTTCATATAGATCACCGTTTAATACCTTACGATATAACGAAACCTAGGGAAATTTATTGTATTTATTTAAATGCCATCGGATATTTTTTCCATTAAAGAGAAAAGATTAATGGTATAAAAGAACTAGAAAGTTACTGATACATGTAACTGTGCCTTATTCGATTGACAAAAGTCAGGTGCATCGAAATCATTTTGCTACCTTTCAGAATTGTTTTTCTTTTTTCATTACTTCCCTTCTTTTGAAGAATTATATCTGCATAAACGCTTAGAGTGGTCAGGATAGATTTCAATTTTACTAATCTTATCTGGTACTAGGTGTTTTTTGTATTCATTAGCGACTAGCTTACATACTTCAGAATTTCCCAATTTTTTTAGTTAGATAGTAAACAAATTATTTTGTGATTTTGCCTTCAAATTTTTGTTCGAGGTCCTATTTTTGATAGTGATAGATCACAAAAGTTAGAAAAAAAGAGGAGCGTCGTATTAATAAAATTCATTGCTTATTGGATGTATTTAAGATTAAACGTCTATTTCTTTTAGGTTTGCTCTCCTGCTGTAATTGGTTTAATTTTTTAAAAGGCTATACCAAATTTTTAATTATATTCAAATATACATAATTTTTTTAACAAATTCATTGGACATCTAAAAAACCTTTTGCGGGTACAGAATTATTAGAACGTATTTTTTATTTTTGAAGCGAAAATTTAATTAATAGTGCAGGTTCAGCAAAAATAAGTTCATGCCAAATACGCCCTGAGGCGTGAATCAGAGTACGGCACTGCGCACCTAAAAATTCCATTATATGCATCCTTCTTCCACCCATTGAAAAGACCTCAGGTTACTTCAAAATTACATCACCAGAGGTCCAAATCGGTGTTGCCGCATTAATTAAAATATCCTTAGACGGATTTTTTTTGAAAAAATGAATGTTATATTTTAAAATATTTCATCGTGTTTTTGAAAATATTTTCAAATTATTTAAATATTTATGTAACTAAGTAAGTTGAGGTATATAATGACTATTTTTTTCTTATTATTAGATGTATAAATTTTTCCTACCTACAACAATATACACAAAAATATACTTATAAGTCGGCATTTATTTGCAAAAATATTTACAACTACTTGCTTGGATAAATTTAAGAAATTTCGTAATGTGTAAACTATTGCTTTCTTTTATTTACGTCATTTTAATTATGGAAACCCCAAACAAAATATTTTTAAAAATGGACGCCTACGGGTGATAAGTGAGCGGCGAGATTTAAATTTCCTGGAACTCTACGCCTAACAAAATCGCATTATCTTTTTCCCGCAAGTTAAAAAGAGACAGGAATATTATTCAACCCAAGCAATCTCCAAGAATCGGCGCCAAAGGTAAAGGTCGTTCAATTTCAACCAATCAGTGCGTAGTAGACGAAAATGGAGTAGTGTCAATGGTAAGGATGTACCATATACTAACGATATATTAACTACAATATATCCCTGTTTCCAACTAATGATGTTCAAATAAAACAACAAATTACTATTCCCTACTCATGTGAAAAGCAAGAAAATTAAAACATTCATTTTTTTTAGAATAAAATCGATAAAAATAATACCGATCGCTTTACAACCATTATACTCACAAAAACTTATTCGAACTGTTTTTCAACATGGTTAATCGAACTGAAATGTTACATCAAAATTTTGAATTAATGGCTGATTTTCTATTAACAACGATATTTGATTAATAAAAATGAAGATATGTAACATCGACCGCAACTCTATCAATATCGATATTTTTGATATACGTTTTGTCTCGATACCTGTAGTCAGTAAACCTTTGGCAACGTTGGTTGCATTTCACAATCACAGGTCGTTTGTTCGATAAAGTCGAAGAAAATTTCAACCAAAATAAGCCGAAGTTCAAAGTGAAATGAAGTGAATAAGTTTTAGTGAGGTTTGTGACTGTGTAATAAACCTAAGACTGTTATAAATTTTTGAAAAAACTTCTATTTTTCGGATATGAGAGACACACGTTTACTTTTATGAACTCGGTAGTGGAAGGTATTGTCAATTCCAAGTATTATGGTGCATCACAGGACAGTATAAGTATGTTATTTTAATCTGTTTAGGTTACTCTCTTTCAGGAATTATTCTTACGTTCATCCCGATTATTTTGAGATTTACTGGAATTTCTGATTCCCCATTGATTTTTTTATTTTATTTTTGTCTATTATGTTTTTACGTAGGTGGGATATTTATCGACTTGCGTTAGTAATTTTATTTGTCTTCTATTTTATATTTATCTGTTAGGATTTAGAAGGTAAATACGGGCAGTAGATATGTAGAGACCTTATTTGATTTTTAATTCAAAACTTTTTTTTGCCATTTTAGACTACCTAACCAAAAGTTATTAAGAAGTTCTAGGAACTGACAGTTCCTTTTAAAACTAGTGTGGTAAACATACAATTCAAAAATAAAATTTTAAATTGGTTTCTTGATAATTCTGCTTAAGTATTAAACATAAATTTTGTCTATTAATTTAATAGTTCTGAATGGATATTTGATTACTCTTTTTGTTTAGACGCCCAGTTTTTTATAAGGATATTGGGAAGAGCACATTATGTTTCCTTTCATAAAGAATTTAAATAATTAATTAAATATCTGATAACTTTGTAACTAATGTACCTCCAATTTTAAAACAAGCGTACTTCAATAGCTGTTTCTTCTAGACTATGAACTACCAGTAGACTTACTTCGGCCTCATCTGTACATGTTCATATTAAACCAAAAACCTGAAATCTTTATAAAATCCCTTAAATTTTTATCAAATCTGGTGACTTTTCTTTTATACTACACTTTAAAATCATCTTAAATCTAATTAAATTACTTTGGATGTATTTGTCAAAATCTTATAAAAATGTTACATAAATCGGGTTACATCAGCACAAATCTTTCTAATACGAGCGTCATATGCATGATCAGTTAGAGGAGTATCTCACTTTCTGTGACAACACATGGAGTGAAACTCCATTACCTGCGGGGTCCAGAAAGTATAGTGTTAGCATCTATTGAAGTCTTCATAAAATCCATTAAATAATTATCAGATCACTAGGACTCTTCTTGTAACTATTTAAATCACATTCAAAACAATTAAAAGTTGTTAAATAATTTTAAATTTAATTAAACCATGTCGAATTTATTTAAATCTTCTTAGCTCAAAATAAACCAAGTGAAATCAACTTAAAGATGTGTAGGGACTAATTATCAGTAGCTGTGATCAATTTAAGATGTTTCTCAATTGTAGGAACAGGTTGTATTGCAATAACACATGATTACTTTGAAAATATGGCACAGTACTTCCTGTAGTAGTATATGCAATAATGACAGACTTTACCAAATCCACATTCTTAGCTGAGTCTAAAATAGTTAGGATGTACTTGGCATGCATTGAAATCTCTTAAATGCTCATAAGATTCCTGGGGATTTTCTTTGAATCATCGCTTTAAAATCGTCTTAAATAATCTTAAACTACTTTAAATTTATTTAAATCTTGTTAGGTCAAATGTTACATAAATCAAGTGAAATTAGCTTAAAAATATGTAAGGATCAATTATCAGTATCCATGATAACTTTTAAATGTTTCTCAATTTTGGGAATAGGTTTATGTTGCAATAACATTATGTATGATTACTGTAAAACTACTCACAGTACTTCCTGTAGTAGTATATGTAATAATGACAGACCTTACCAGATTCACATTATCAGCTGAATCTAAAATTATTAGGATATACTTGGCATGAATTGAAATCTGTATAAAATCTGTTAAATTCTCATAAGATTACTGGAGATTTTCTTTAAATCAGCCCTTTATAATTATCCAAATCTTCTTAAATAATCTTAAATTATGTTGAATTCATTTAAATCTTGTTAGATCAAAATAAATGTAAAAATATTACTTAAATCAAGTTAAATCAGCTGAAATCTGTGTAAGCAATTAATCTCTGGGTATAGTTTTCTCTGAATTAACACATTCCTAATTAGTCTGAGAGATATCTCCCTCTTGGGGCATTGGCAATGCCATTACTGTAGAAGTACTTGAAAGTACTTCTTGTGGGAGTATATACAATAATAGCACTGTCTAAACTTATTAGGGTATACTTGGCATTCCAACGTGGAATTATTGGCTTTACATAGCCATTTGACAAAATATGCTCACTGGAAAAAATGGAAGAATGATTATTTAAAAATACAGTTTGAAAATTTACTAGACAATGTTATTTAATGGGCAGTTGACAGATCAGTAATAACATAAGTATATAGTTGGGATTGATTGTAGTATTTTACTGATCAGTTTTTAATTCTAAGTTAGAATCAATCTGACAAAAATTTTATATTGATCCATTCTCGTCACATGTATATATATATATATATATATATATATATATATATATATATATATATATATATATATATATAGATAATACCTATTTATGTTTTGTGGAATTGCTACTAATTTGGAACATTCCTTGATTTAAGTCCTGTATATATAATATTATATTTTATATGAAATTACTTCACTTGGTATATTATATTTTTCAAACTGTCCATCTTTATCTATAAAAGCATAAAAATAGCAGATACTTACATGCTTTTTTAAGGCGGTACTTATCTTATATCAACAAAATACATTGATTAATATGTTTGTCAATGGATAGAATTTTTATAGCTGTAAATTATACAAAACTGATGTAAGTATGTTTTTCATGCCATTTGTCAATAATGAAAAAAGATATTCATTCAGTGCATATACGAACCATAAAGTATGTAAATGAAAAGATATCACATTGTTGACTTAATATAATTTGGGAAATTGTTTACTTATAAGAACCATCGTACCATTTTTTACTTCCGTCGCTAAGGGAAGTATTTTATTTATAAAAGAATGATTCTCTGAGAATTTTGGATTTCTTTACGAGGGCACACTACATGAAAAGTCTCCAGATTTTTGAAAAAAAAACAATGTTTTTTACCAAAAATCGATTTTATTCTTCAACATAATTTCCTTCATGAGCTCCTTCACTTATTTCTGTGAACTTCCAACTCTTAGATACCTTCCATGTACTATGATTTGTCGAGCTGTCTAAAATTAGCCTCAATTTCCTATTCAACTTTTTCATTTACTCTAAATCTCTTTCCCTGAAGTCACCTTTTCAAATTTAGAAAGAGGTAATAATCCCTGGGGGTCAGATCTGGTGAATACGGTGGATGAGGAAGCAATTCATAGCCCAGTTAGTCCAATTTCACCATCAATTTTATAGAATTGTGAGCCGGTGCATTATCTTGTTGAGACAACACTTTTTTCTTCGTTAAATGCGGTCTTCTTTTCTTGATTTCACCATTCAAACAGTCCAGTAAATTAGCATAATAGTCTTGGATGATTGTTCGCCCCCTTCTCAGGATAGTCAATACTAATATGAGGATTTTTCCTTGTTTTTGGCTTAAATACTAAAGAAATGTTGGGTATACATACTTATAATAATTAGAAGGGCATATTTGCAAGGGGAGTACGAGATATATCACTTTATCATTTTTTAGTGTAAACAACTTCTAATTTAGCCATAGAAACCTCATTAGTTTACATTACTGAGAAAACTTTATTGAAAAGTCGTAAACGACACCATCTCGGTCAGAATATTGTTAATTTCTTAAAGAAACAAGAAGTCGTTCATTACGCTTTTTTCTCATTAGTGTTTTAATTATGTAAACAAATAAGTTTCACTGGTATGAGGTATATTCTGTATATAAATTATATTTATGTAAGATTGATTTACTCTTCCATGGTAAATTAAAACATTAAGGAAACTGTGATGGAGAATGACCTCAAGAAAATAAATCCTACGTTGTTTTTATTGCAGCATTTAAAAAAAAGAAGATTATCGGAACGTAAACGATGAATTTATGTAACTCAAAAATGTTATTTCAATTTTTTTATGACACGAGCTTCAGTAGATTGTCGAGAACTTAGCCACAACACAATTCTTGACCATGTTGTAGTTTTATGAAATTTTTTACACATCTCTTGTTTTTTAGACTTCTTTTTGATTCTTTTATTAAAAATAACACAGTTCAAAAAATGATAAAAATGGAGGAGTTTAAATTTTCCATTTTCACCATTTTCCATAAAAAATTATAATAGATATATATTTTTTAAATCCTGCCTCCCCAATAAACTTCTGCAAAACAAAATTAGGCATTATTTCTCCTTTTGTATACTAAAACTAAATAACTTAACAATTATACGATTCTTCGTGTGGTACGCCATTGCGTGATATTCGACCTATACCCTCAAACAATAACAACAGTATCTATTAGGAAATATTCTCCTCTACTCGATATAATTGTTTTTTTACCACGCCCAATTCTAGACCATTGTTTTCGGGTATTGTAAAACAGTAATTTGTCCCTGTTTGAAATGCAAACAAATGTAAAAAAATGCAGTCATTCCCATTGAAATAAAGATGTTTTAAAACTCGACGCGATAAAATGAGTTTTTATGACGACGTTAAATATTTTTTATGAGTACCAAAGAGAGTGTTAAGTACAAAATGCCTAATAAAATTGTCGCTAACAAATTGCCAATTGCATACCTTGAATGGAATTCATTTGGAATACAATTTTCACCTTTTCTGTTTTATTTTTTTTTATTTTCAAACTAGTTTTTATTAACTAATATTTAATGTTTTTTTCCAGATTTCAAACTAATAATAAATTGTAAGGGATATATTTTATTGATACCCGGAAACTATGTTTTGTGATGATCTAGGGACACTGAAACGTGAATCTGTGAGGGTGACTTTTTACCCTTAGCAAGGGATGGAAAACGTTTGTAATAAAAACCTTTTTATTGTAAGTTTTCTCTCAAAAGTCGAAGAACGCATAAAGTGGAACTTTAAATGGATTGTTGCTTCCCTCTTTTTGCCATTCTTCGCGTCTCAGGATCCCTAGTCAGGAAAAACATTTCTAGGCACTCATTTGCGTCAGTCTGATTGTCTATCTGTTGTTACGATAACTGTTGAACGACGTGATATATCGATTTAAAATTTGGTACACATCTAACAGTTGATGAGAATGGAACTTATAGTTTCTGAGTAATACAGTTTCAGGGGGAGGCGGTGAAAGGGGCGAGGGTTGATAATTTTTTTATAGTCTCTACAATATTGTTATCCTGGTTTTAGATTGGGATAATGAACAAATTTGAATCATAATTATTAAGTTAGTTAATGATATAACGAGTCGAAAGGGTTAGAGGAGATGTTTTGGACAAATCTTGTTATAAGTCCTTTTTCGCGTCATTGGAGTCGAGAAATTTGAAGGGTGTATTACTTTTTCATTATTTTTATTTATTTATAATCAAACATAGTTAAAAGGGGGGGGGCAGGGAATTAGGGGAATTGCTCGGTGGTATTACATTCTTTTCAGCTTGGAGTTGAGGAATATGAAAATTGGGCTACTTTTCCTTATTTTCGATTACTTACAGTCAAACATATAAAAGGTTAAAGAACTAGGGGGGGGATGTAACCGGATTGCTAAGCATGTGTCGAATTACACTTTTTTTTTTAAAGCTTCATGTGTTCTTAGTGAATAATTTTTGCCAATATTGGTAATTTTTTTCTTCGCTAAATGCGGACGTTTTTCATTCGCATCATGGTCCAATAATTTGACATAATACTGTTTGGACTATTTCCATCACTGAATCCATGCTTCGTCAACAGTTATGAATCGACGCCAAAGATCATCCCCATTGCGTTTTTACATCGCCATGCATTCTTTTGAAGTTGACGCACGTGCGTGTTTATTGTCAGTTTCGAACAATCGCAGTACTCGTCTTGCGGAAAGCATTCTCATATCCAAATGAGTTGTCAAAATGTTCTACACTCGTTCAGTTGAGATGTCCACAATCTCGGGAATCTCACGCACTTTCATTCTCTGATGATTTATCATCGTGGATTTTTTCAATCATTTGTGGTGTGGTGACCTCATTTGGACGACCTGGACGTTCTTCACCCAAAAACGCTTGTACGGCCGCGTTTGAATTTAGCTATCCAATATTTTATGGTTGATAACGAAGGTGCAGAACCCCATAAACTTCGCTGAGTTCCGTTTTTATCTCATGATTCGTTTTCTTTTTCAAAAACAAATATGTTTTCACTGCTCGATATTCAATTTTTTCCATCGTAAAATTACAAACGTTGTTCTATTTAAATGGCTGCCACTCACAATCTAAATAACGCAGCGACTTGAAAATTTAACAGGATTCTTGTGAAAGGTTATGTTTACGAAAAATGTAATTATTTAAATAGTAGTGGCGCCATCTCTGGCTGAGGCCGGGTACTTATACAATCCTCGTATATAATAAAAATTGTTTTTATTAGTTTTATGTGTATTATAACTAGTTTCTAAAATCTAGGGAAGTAGGTCCTTGAGAGACACATCAACTTAATTTTTAAAGGTAAAATATATTGTTAAATTATTAACTCCTACGAGCTTCGAGAATTCCATATTTGGTTCTGCATTATATTACTGTTGACCATTTATTTTAGGACTATGATCGTGTTAGCTTATTTTTGATTAAGATTATTTTCCTTAAACATTTAAATAGAGAGTTGTTGCTACAAAGCAAAAAGAAACTTTAGCGTAAATAACTTATTACTGGCTAAACTTGCAAAAAATAAGAACTGTAACGGCACCTTCGTTAGCGAAGCAAAGTTGAAGACCACTTATAATAGATGAACCTTTTTATAATATTCCCTGCTCGAACTTTAACGTTTTTTGTATTTGAAATTTGTGTTAATCGTCTTCTACAGGTCTCTAATATCATTGACGACAACACAGTATAAGGCTCAGTTGATTTTATTTCGAAATATTTTGTTTCTTCAACTAGTTAGTTTTGAAGCAATGAAATTATCTCAAATTTTAGGCAAACCAATGGCAGGAAAGCGGGTCAGTAAGTAATAAGTGACAAATTTCCAACCTTTTTTTAACCACATTAGATTGGTCGAGTGGTTTCTTTGACCCGAATAAGTAGACGGACCTCTATAGTACAAATGAGTTCATTCTCGGTGACATATTTAATGCAGATTTACATTGATTAACCTGATTTAAATATTTTTTCGGAGAATAGAGGAATTATTGTGATTTTTAAAAAAATAGATGTACCATGGTTTAACCAGATTTCAGGCACTTTAAAAGATTTTTGATGATTGAACACAATTGAGATGATTCAAATAAATAAATAATAATATTTTGATAATTTAAGTAATTTAATGAAGATGTATTGTGTTTTAATGAAGATTGATTGTAGTTTAATGCGAAAAGGAGTTAACAGCCTCTTGGACGTGAACAAGAGATGTTATAAGACTCTTGAGTGGATTATTTAAGTAAAACTCTACCGTACTGCTAAATTAATATGGCCGGGACAGTACAGTATTTTAAGAATATGACTTTATCTTGTGAATCTATAACCACGCCGCCTTCTATTAATATTTTATTTCAAAAATTCATTGAAATTCAAAGTCACGGACGTACTATAAACATAAATAAACAGGGAATGTCAAGGAGTAACATTTTTGTAGAATAAAACTTGTTAATTCAGTATTCAGTCGCATACTATAGCACCGTTACTATAAGGCTATGCCCTGTGCGTGTGAATACAAATTTTTATTTTTGGTGTATAATCCTGTATGCACATTTGAATACTGAAACACTTAATGTGGGATAGAATACAGATACTAAAACCTAATAATATGAGTAAAAGGCAAAATGAAGTACGAATCGGCTTCACACACTGAGAGTGCTATATTATTGTTTTTATCAGGTAATTTTGAAATTATCAGTTTTTTTTTTTTTTTTTTTTTTTATGGGTCTAGCACACGTGCTACAGGGAAGTCCCTAAAGCGCTACAGGAGCGACACGTGTGCGGAGAAGGCGATTCACGTTGTTCTTGAATCGCTGTAGATTGTACTCGGTGGGAAACACAGTCCTGGGCAAATTATTCCAAAGGGATGATGTTCTCCATATAAAAGACTGCTTGAAAAGTGTTGTACGGGGAGTAACAAGCTGAACCTCATACGGATGTGAAGAATTAGCGCGACGCGTACTTCTAACATGCACCGCTCTGGAAGGAATTAAGCGGGCCACATCCTTCGAACACTTTCCATGAAAGTACTTGTAGAATAGGCTCAAGTCGCCAACCGTTCTTCGATGTTCCAGCGAATCAAGGCCGACGGTGCAGTGTATGTTTGGGAGCGGAGCTCCAAACATGGGAGCAGTATTCCATAGTTGGTCGAATTTGAGCTTTGTAAAGAATTAACAGTTGTTGTGGAGTGTAAAGCTTTCTGGTTCGAAATAATATTCCCAACTTTTGAGAAGCTCTCCTTGCTATGCCTGCAACATGTTCATGCCAGGACATATTTGCTCCCAAATTAACGCCCAACAAATTGAGTGACGATGTTAGAGGAATGGAGTGCCCCGACATAACTATGTCGGGTTCAGCAACGTTAACTTTTTTAGAAAAAACTTCCGCCTGGGTTTTTGTAGCGTTAAATTCCACTTGGTTACTGTCACCCCAAGATAGAATTTCTTCCAGGTCTTTGTTAAGTTGAACGACTTCCTGCTGTCTGCGGATATTCGTCTGAGTAGCCGATGTCCGAGCGTTCAAAGTGAATGAAGAGATAAGTGTACTGTCATCTGCAAAGCTGTAGATTGGATTCTCGGTCTTTTCCAGCAGATCGTTAATGTAAATGAGAAAAAGAGTAGGAGACAGTATCAGTTACTTTTTTTACACAGTTTCCTGTATGTATATATATATATATATATATATATATATATATATATATATATATATATATATATATATATATATATATATATATATATATATATATATATATATATATATATATATATATATATATATATATATATATATATATATATATATATATATATATATATATATATATATATATATATACATACATACATACATATATATATATATATATATATATATATATATATATATATATATATATATATATATATACATACATACATACATACATATATATATATATATATATATATATATATATATATATATATATATATATATATATATATATATATATATATATATCGGTGTCCGTCTGTAACACCCGATTTTCTCCAAAACTGTTTGACATAGAAAGTTGAAATTTGGCACTAATATAGGAATTAATGGCCTCATCAGAGCCGCGTAGTTTTGAATGTTAAATTTTGCCTTAGGGGGTTAGTTTTGGGGGGTGAAATCGGGATGAAAAAAAAATAAATTTACTAGGTCATCGAGTGTGGGGTCAAATGAAAGCTTGTAAAAACACGAGTAAAAAATATATATAATGTAATACTTGCGCACACTTTTCTTTGTATTATTAAAAAATCGCTGGCCCTCCCTCTTATCTCGAAAAGTACTGATCAAAAAATTTTGAAAAAATTCTGGAATATTCTCTAGGGGGCGTAGATTGAACGAAAATTATCACGAGTGCATTACCTTTAATAATTTATGTGGTATATAGAAAAAACAAAAATTTCAAAGTCATCAGTTTTCAGTAAAGATTGACTTTGTTAAAAACTCATTTGAGATGTGTTTTGTGAATCATTCAATCAACATGATCATTCTATACCTCCGTAATAATTTTTTTTATTTTAAAAGCAATCAACGTACGGAACACTAATTGCGCAAGTTCAACTTGCACTCGACCGGTTATTAATTTTTTAAATCTGAATTGTTAGCTTAAAAGAATACTTACTGAATATTTACAGGTAGTTCTCTATTGAATGAGAATCCGATCTATATCAGTTGCAGGAAATGAAGTGTTAACACATGAGTTTAAACAATTAATGCAGAACCTATTTTAATACATATAAATTCACACTATAGGTTACAACCTTAGTTCTTTAATTAATTAAATAATAAGAGAATCTTAATTAGCAGTTATTAAAACTTTAAAATTATTAAAATTAGCGAACAGAACGTGTTTCACCCATTTTGAAATCTAACAAAAATGGTTAAAATTATAAAAACAAAATAACCATTTTTGTTAGATTTCAAAATGGGTGAAATACGTTTTGTTCGCTAATTTTAAGGTTTTAATTATTGATGATCCCCACTGTCGTTTTTAGTGAGATTACGATATAGTTTTCCAGAGGGTGCTCTGACTTATAAAAGTTCTTTCCTGTATCTTCTAGGTCCTGAAGATAATGTACGATTTGGCATCAAAAGCTCGATATTAGAATAAAACTACAGTTACTAAGAACTTCAGGACCTTGTTCACTCTGTAATCCTAAAGGCTGTCCCTAATTTAAATCCCGCTTTGGTTGTTATTAGTAAGCCCTTTTATTGATCTTTCTTCTTATATATATATATATATATATATATATATATATATATATATATATATATATATATATATATATATACATGAGGCATTATTTGTCAAGCGGGACACCCTTCTCTCCATTACAGATTTTAAGATGGGAGGATCTGTAGCGGCTCAAAATTTTCGTCAAGACGTATACTTTAAAATTCCGTTTGGCGATTTTTGAAATTCAATATGGCGTCGCAACATGGCGGCCATCATCAACCAAAAGGTGACTTTTAACAAAAAAAAAGTTGCTTAAATTTATGATAAACATTTAGTTTAAAGTGTAAAATGGAAAAACAACAGTTGTTTTTTCATATTTTGGGTGTGCCGATTATAAATTCAATTACAAAAATGCAATTTGACATCTGTCAACTGCCAAACCCACTGTCAAAACGCCCAAAATAACATCAAACCCGAGTTTTACGTTAAATACAGAGTTTACCGAGAATTATTATATTTTTCGGGTTACTGATTACAAATATGATCTGAGAATTACAAAATTGACAGCTATCAACTGCCAAATCCACTGTCAAAACTGACATAATAACTTGAAAACCGGGTTTTACGTTTAATACCGATTTTATTCACAACTATCATGTTTTTGAGGTCATTTATTATAAATTGATTGTAATTTGACAAAATAAAAAAATTGACAGCCACCTACTGCCAAGTCAACTGCCGAAACTGCCAAAGTAATAAACGAAGCAGGGTCTAAGTTGAATACGAATTTTACTGCCAAATATCATGTTTTCGAGGCCACTGTTTACGAATATGATGTCAAAATTACAAACTTGACAGCTAACAATTGCCAATTCAATGGTGAATACTAACAAAATCACTTTGGCAACGCGTTAAATATGGATTTTACTGTAAGTTATTTGGTTGTCTTTGTCTATAACGTGGTAAAGCCAATGTTGTGAGTATGACATAGGAATTACAAAACTGACAGCTGCCAACTGCCAAATGTACTGTCAAAACTGCCACAATAACATAAAAGCTGACGTTTTCATTAATTACGAATTTCACTGTCAATTAATTTTTTTTGCAAGGAGGCTGATTTCGAAGTACAGGATAAACTAAAATCACTTCCAAACTAACTATTAGAAAATGAAGCTTAAATACTGCTAATTTTGAAGTAAAGTTTAACTTACAGTAAAATCCATATTTAACTCGTTGCCAAAGTGATTTTGTTAGTATTTTTGACATCATATTCGTAAACAGTGGCCTCGAAAACATGATATTTGGGAGTAAAATTCGTATTCAACTTAGACCCTGCTTCTTTTATTACTTTGGCAGTTTCGGCAGTGGACTTGGCAGTAGGTAGCTGTCAATTTTTTTATTTTGTCAAATTACTTTCAATTTATAATAAATGGCCTCAAAAACATGATAATTGTGAATAAAATCGGTATTAAACGTAAAACCCGGTTTTCAAGTTATTACGTCAGTTTTGACGGTGGATTTTGCAGTTGGTAGCTGTCAGTTTTGTAATTCTCAGATCATATTTGTAATCAGTAACCCGAAAATATAATAATTCTCGGTAAACTCTGTATTTAACGTAAAACTCGGGTTTGATGTTATTTTGGGTGTTTTGACAGTGGGTTTGGCAGTTGACAGATGTTAAATTGCATTTTTGTAATTGAATTTATAATCGACACACCCAAAATATGAAAAAACAACTGGTTTTTTTTTTTCCATTTTACACTTTAAACTAAATGTTTATCATAAATTTAAGCAACTTTTTTTTGTTAAAAGTCACCTTTTGGTTGATTATGGCCACCATGTTGCGACGCCATATTGAATTTCAAAAATCGCCAAACGGAATTTTAAAGTACACGTCTTGACGAAAATTTTGAGCCCCTACAGATCCTCCCATCTTAAAATCTGTAATGGAGAGAAGGGTGTCCCGCTTGACAAATAATGCCTCATATATATGTTACAATAGAGGTTTTCACCTATGGTGAAATGTAATACATTAAAATTCCAGGTCCTGCAAATTCATTGTTAGACGAAGGGATTAAAACCCTGAATTTTAATGTATTTTATATTATATTATATACAATCACTTTAATTAACAATTTGCATTCCGACTCTAACTAAGCTGGTCATCTTCTGGCTCTCTAAACAGAACTAGTGCGTACCAAAAATATCGGTTATATAAACATCATTCTAAACAATATGTGGCCTTATATCAATAATATAAAATAAACTCAATGGCTCCGTGATTTGATATAGTAAATAAACAGTGACAAGTATGATTTAATCTATGTAATGTAAACAAGCCAGCCTGCTTGAAAGCAAATAATCTAATATATATATATATATATATATATATATATATATATATATATATATATATATATATATATAATTTATAGATCCACACTCCTTAGTTAAAAATCTTTCAAGAGTCAGGATATAAAAAGATACCCGAATAAAATAAATAGGCAGGTATCAGATAACAGGTGATAAAAAGGTCAGATAGACCTTCATAATGGTATTTCCATGTTGTTATTCCTCCTAAATATACAATACAAGGTGTCTTAAATAAAATAAATACGCGAGGTAGAGGTAGAGTGCTTTTGTACTAAGGGATGCGTATAACTACTTACTTCTATTGTATTTAAAAGAAATAAACCTGTTTTGTGTATGGGTATTTTTAAAGAATTGTGAAGGTGCGGCACTGCCAAATTATCATAAAAAGGCTTTTTAGTGTTCCGTACGGAACATTTATAAGATCACTTCGGTGTCTGTCTGTCTGTTTGTCTGTCTGTCTGTGACACCCCATTTTCTCCGAAACTATTTGACATAAAAAGTTGAAATTTGGTAATAATATAGGAATTAATGGCCTCATCAGAGCCATGTAGTTTTGAGAGTTAAATTTTTATTTAAGGGGTTAGTTTTGGGGGGTGAAATCGGAAGTGAAAAAAAAATTTTTTTACTAGGTCATCGAGTGTGGTATCAAATGAAAGCTTGTGAAAACACGAGTAAAATATATATATATATATATATATATATATATATATATATATATATATATATATATATATATATATATATAATGTAATACTTGCGCGCACTTTTCTTTGTATTATTTTTCCCCCGCCTTATCTCGAAAAGTACTTATCAAAAAATTTTGAAAAAATTCTGGAATATTCTCCACGGGGTGTAGATTGAACGAAAATTATCACGAGTGCATAACCTTTAATAATTTATCTGATATATAAAAAAAGAAATTCAAGGTCATCAGATTTTAGTAAAGATTGGAGACAAACTTTGTTGAAAACTCATTTGGGGTGTGTTTTGTAAAGTCACTGATCATTTTATACCTCTGTAACAAAATTTTTTATTTCAAAAGTAATCAACGTACAGAACACTATTGCGCAAGTTCAACTTGCGCTTGACCGGTTTTTTTTTAAAATAAAATCACCTTATTCAAGTAAATTCGGTGTCGTAATGTCGAAGAAGGGCATAATCTTAGGTGAAACATCCAAAAATCGCTCGAGATTGACACCGCCTAATTTAAGAAACCTTGATTTCTCATCGATTAGCGCTTCTAAAGTAGATTATAACAGGTATACGGGGAAAATGTCTTGTTTTTAATGAAAATAGTGCATAATCGTAAATCATTTATAAATGTAATTTGATTAAAGTGAGCTTTCAAAAGCAGTTTAATTAAAAAACTGGAATAATGTTATTTAATCAGCCGTCAGGGCTCTTTCATTGCGCTTCTATGAAAAGACTTTGTTGTTGATAATTGCATTATTAACTGAATTTTCATGAGTCTGATAAAACGTAAATGCATGGAGATGGATTTATGTCATTGGATAATGCGAATAACGATTAGTAATAGCCACATTTCATTTCACATTTCATTTATTGACAAAATTAGCTAGTAACTAGACTATAACTAATATACATTGATAGAATAAGCGTGTATACATTTTGGATCTTAAGATATTGACATCGTATGGACCTAAATACTTAGCCTAGGTATTGACAAACTTAAGATATTTCAACTTAAGATATTTCATGAATATACTTTAAAACAGAACTTAAATGAATAAACTTAAGATATTTCATTAACATGAGCTTATAGTACTTAATATTAAGCTAATCCTGAGTCATCGGGTCGCTGGGTCTTAGTAGACGTCGGCGGGCATGGCGTGGGAGGGGGCGGTAAGTGGTCCTGATTGTGAGATTGACGTGACGGGTGGCTTTGTCCAGGAATCTCTGCTAGGTGCTGCTGATGAATTCCCGGATGGTTGGCATTTGGAGGCCCCTATGGAGTTGGGTATTTCTGACAAACCACGGGGCGTTGGCAATGGTTCGGAGGGCCTTGTTCTGGGTGGTCTGGAGGGTGGATCTGCGAGTGCGTGACATGTGGCACCATGCGGGGCTGGAGTAGGTCATCCCTGCTCTGATGATCATCTTGTAGATTGTCAACTTGTTTCGTGTTGACAATTTCCTGGACTTGAGTAGGGGGTAGAGCTTGCCTAGGAGTTGGTTGGCTTTCTTGGCGGAAGCAGTGACCTGGTCCTTCCATACTAGCCGTAGTAATAGCCTAACTTTTTCTCTTATATTATAAGTAAGGATACGGTAATATATAATACGAGTTTTTAGTTTGAAAATACTGTTTCCAAACGGCATCTGCAATTGTAAGTGAAAAGATTTATGTCTCTACAATGGCAAGATAACAATAGTTCAACCGCACCCCAAAAAGGGTGCTTACTAAATAATTATAAGATCACTTCGGTGTCTGTTCGTCTGTTACACCCAATCTTCTCCGAAACTATTTGACATTGAAAGTTGAAATTTGGCACTAATATAGGAATTGATGGCCTCATCGGAGCCTTCTAGTTTTGAAAGTTAAATTTTGACTTAAGGAGTTAGTTTTGGGGGGTGCAGTCGGAAGTGAAAAGAAATTATGTTTTTGTCAGGTCATCGAGTGTAGTGTCAAATGAAAGCCGGTAAAAACACGATTGCAAAAATATATATGATGTAATACTTGCGCACACTTTTCTTTGTATTATTTTTAAAGAACTGCCAAAAATCCTTGCCTCCTCCCCTTATCTCGAGAAGTATTGATCAAAAAATTTGGAAAAAATTCTGGAATATTCTCTACAACCTTTGATATTTATCTGGTATATAAAAAAATTCAAGGTCATCAGTTTTCAACAAATCGGAAATAAACTTTGCTGAAAACTCATTTGATATGCGTTTTGTGAAGTCTAAAAAAAATTATTTTCGAGCCAGTAACGGTACGGAACACTAATTGCGCAAGTCCAACTTGCACTCGAGCGATTTTTATATTGTTTGATATGCCTCAGAACCCCCACATAGCACCTTCTGTACAAATCTACTTGGTATTGCCAGAAATTATATTTCAATAGAATTGTTGCTTGTTGTCTTTAGTTCTTGAAAAATCGGTTATGTACGTGATTTGCACTATATTTCTTTAAATTTCATAATAAGTTTGAGGAAAATATATTTTTTAGAAATCCTGAGAAGACTTCTTATAAGTAGTTTAAAATATACAAGAATACTTTGCACAATGTTCGTGCATGAAAAAAAAAAATATAAGTCTTTAGATAAAGGATCCCTTAAAAACCACTTTTCGTACAAGTATGAAATGCGGATTTCAGACAACAGATGGTGCACCAATGCAGTTTGTGCTATAAGGATTTGACACTGCCCCATTTTGTTGTGTCATCAATAAGTTTTAGACGCGCACGAGTGGTAAATTGGAAAAGTGTGTGCATAGTGTTGTGTTGTTGTGTTCAATATGTCGAAATTTATACCGAACAAAGAGCATTCGCGGACAGCATTAATTTTTTGTTTTCATTTGAAGAAAACTGCTGTTGAATCATACCGATTACTTCGCGAAGCTTATGGTGAACATGCTCCTTCGCAAGATACGTGTGAACGATGGTTTCGGCGTTTCAAAAGTGGTGACTTCGATGTTGCAGACAAGGAACGTGGAAAACCGCCAAAAAAATACGAAGATCTGGAAATGCAAGCATTGTTGGACGAAGATGAATCGCAAACACAAAAACAACTTGCCGAGCAATTGGGAGTTAGTCCACAAGCTGTTTCCAATCGGCTACGAGAGATGGGAAAGATTCAGAAGACCGGTAGATGGGTACCACATGAGTTGAACGACAGGCAAATGGAAAAGCGCAAAAACACGTGTGACATTTTGCTCGCTCGGTAAAAAAGGAAGTCGTTTTTGCATCGTATAGTTACAGGGGATGAAAAGTGGATTTATTTTGAGAATCCCAAGCACAAAAAATCATGGATAAACCCAGGCGCACCATCCACATCGATCGCAAAACCGAATCGCTTTGGCAGAAAGACGATGCTCTGTGTTTGGTGGGACCAGAGGGGCGTGGTCTATTATGAGCTGTTAAAACCTGGGAAACGGTTAATACTAAACGTTACCAACAACAGTTGACCAATTTGAACCTTTCGCTGCTTGAAAAAAGGCCAGAATGCCGAAAGAGACAACACAAAGTCATTTTTCTTCATGATAATGCTCCATCACATACGGCAAAACCAGTTCGCGACACGTTAGAAGCACTCAGCTCGGATGTTCTACCCCATGCGGCTTACTCACCAGACTTGGCTTCTTCCGATTACCACTTATTTGCATCGATGGGTCACGCACTTGCTGAGCAGCGCTTTGGTTCGTACGAAGATGTGAAAAAATGGCTCGATGAATGGTTCGCAGTAAAAGGGAAAGATTTTTACTGGCGTGGTATTCACAAATTGCCCGAAAGATGGGAAAAATGTATAACAAGCGATGAAGCATACTTTGAATAAAGCCCTTTTTATTATTCTTCGGAATTTAACATGTTTTTTTAGAAAAAAAATCCTCATTTCATACTTGTACACCTGGTAAGTAGTTTAAAATATACAAGAATACTTTGCACAATGTTCGTGCATGAAAAAAAAAACATAAGTGTTTAGATAAAGGATCCCTTAAAAACCACTTGTCGTTTATTATCTCCGGAAGTGTTTAAAGCTCGAAATCGGATGTTGAACCATAAAGCGTTTCTTTAATGTGAATTAAATGCCTTTCAAGAATGAATTGGTACTTACAGCTTTCAAAATTAAAAAAAAAAAAACTAATATACTCGTAAGTGAAGAAGCGTAGTACCTAAAGATACCATTTTTTAGTGTTACGTATTAAAATTGAAATTACTTCGGTGTCTGCCTTTTTTTTAAGGGCCCAGCACATGTGCTGCAGGGAAATCTCTAAAGCGGTACAGGAGCGGCAAAGCGATTCACGTTGGTCTTGAATCGCTGTAAATGGTACTCGGCCGGAAACAGCCCTGGGCAAATTATTCCAAAGGGATGAGATTCTCCATATTAAAGAGTGCTGGAAAAGGGTTGTATGACGAGTAACAAGCTGAACCTCACACGGATGGTGAAGTGTTAGCGCGGCGTGTATTTCTAACATGCACTACTCTGGGAGGAATTAAGCGGGCTACAGCCATCGAATTTTTTCCATGAAAATACTTGCAGGCTAGACTCAAGTCGACAATCGTTTTTCGATGTTCCAAGGAATCAAGGTTGCTGGCCAATTCCGAGTCTCCAATCAGGCGAATACAATCCAATAAATGCAGTATATCTTTGGGAGCAGAGCGTCAAACATGGGAGCAATATTTCATCGTCAGAATTAACAGTTGTGGAGTGTAAATCTTTCTAGTTCTAAATAATATTCCCAGCTTTTAAGAAGCTCTCTTTGCTATGCTTGCAACATGTTCGTGCTAAGACATATTTGCCCCCACGTTATCGCCCAGCAACGCTAACTTATATTTACATGACTAACCGATATTCGAGTATTCAAAGTGAATGAAGAGATAAGCGTACTATCATCTGCAAAGTTGTAGATTGTTGATATAAATTAGAACAAAAGTAGGAGACAGTACGCCGACCTGGAGCACAGCGACGTTGCTAGTAAAGGTATTTGGAAGAAATCAAAATCCGTCAACTGCCACGCGTAAAGAATGCTCTTTGAGGAAACATGAGAGCCATAAACAGAACTATCTGTCTGTCACAGCTTATTTTCTCCGAAACTTGTGACATAGAAAGTTGAAATTTATCACAAATATAGAAATTGATGGCCCAATCACAACCGTGTAGTTTTGATAGTTAAATTTCGACTTAACGAGTTAATTTTGGGCGGTGAAATCGGAAGTGAAAAATTCGTTTTTAACGAACGATCATCGAGTGGAGTGTGAAAGCTTGTGAAAACACGAGTTTAAAATTATATATAATTTAATACTCGCTCAAACTTTTCTTTATATTATTTTAAAACAATGTCCAAAAATCGCTGTCCCCCCACTAAAAGTGCTAATAAAAAATTTTTGAAAAATTCTGATATATTATTCATAAGGTATAGATTGAATGAAAATTATCACGAGGGCATCACGGTGCGGAACACTAATTACCGAAGTTTGTCTTGCACTTGACCGGTTTTTTTTAAATATGGGCCCCTTTTTTTGAAGTTATATAGCTCAATTACTATAGGTTCCATTCCTACTTCAAATAACATATATATATAGCAAATTTGAAATCGATGTCTTATTTTGTTCGAGAGGTATCATGTCAACAGACCGACGGACCAATGGAAGTAATTTTTCAGGATCCAGGGATCCTTAAACGCGAAGAAATGCAAAAATCTCGAGAGATGATTATTTTCATCTCACATATATAAAAATGTAATAAAATGTTTAAACTTTCTTAAAGTATTAAGACTAAGTTTTTCTAATGCTACTATGGAAAGTGCGTAAAATCGTTTTGTTGTATTTTTTTAGTAGATATATTGCCTAAAGTGTTACGTACTTTTAAACTCACCAACTTTTAAAAAATATATCCGTATTACAGCGCACAACTGTATTAAGTCAACAATTGTTTTATTGTATTACAAATTTCGCGTTCTATTAGCTGGTATGACTTGGATGGTCGTAAAATTAAATATACTAACGATAACAATTTATGACAGTAGTATAGTTTGCCCTAGTTTATGTGTGAAACTGTATAAGATTTTAAAAAACGTTATACCTTACTTGTCACAGTATGCTCAAAAGGATAGAGTCAGATATGTCAATAATGAGCATATATTGTCGGTCTGGATTCTGGTTGGGAACAATAACAAAGCCCCAGGGGAAGATGGCATCACGACAGGGGCGTTAAGGATCGGAGGGAAGTCGTACTCAGAGGCTTTTTAATCTATGTCTTAGCAACCAAGCCTCCCAGATGACTGAAAAAATTCTCTAATGATTCTTATCCACAAAAAAGCAGACAGAACAGATCTTGAAAACTACATACCAACTAGCCTGCTCGGTCAACTATATAAATCTTATACCCGAATAATTTCGAATAGATTGGAAGCTAAATTAGACTTCTATCAACTCCGGAAGCAAGCTGGTTTTCGCTCTAGCTGTGGTGCAAATAATCATCTTTATTGTCTAAACACTCTCATTTAAAAAAAATTGAGTACACGCGCCCATTAGCCTTCATATTTGTCAACTTCCGCAAAAACCTTCGACACGGTAGAATTTTTTGAAATTTTGACATCGTTACAAGGAGAGAATCGATCAAAGATCTTGCAAGATCATCAGGAGTATCTACCTAAATGCAACAACTGTAAATCTCTATTCATTCGCCAAAATAATTAAAAATATCAAACGAGGTGTCAGACAGGGTGATACACTTTCACCCAAGTTATTCACAACATTCCTCGAATACGTCTTCAAAATCGTAGATTGGGAACACAAAGGTGTGGTCATTGATGGAGAGGGACTCAGCCCTCTCTGCTTTGCGGACGATATGGTTCTTATATCGGACGGTTACAGAATGCAACAAGTAAAGTTGGACTGCACATAAATTTTACCAAAACTAAAATGATGACTAACATAGTACTAAGTACACCAATACATACCAGGTGTACAAGTATGAAATGCGGATTTTTTTTCTAAAAAAACATGTTAAATTCGGAAGAATGATAAAAAGTGCTTTATTGAAAGTATGCTCCATCACTTATTATACATTTTTCCCATCTTTCGGGCAATTTGTGAATACCACGCCAGTAAAAATCTTCCCCTTTTGCTGTGAACCATTCATCGAGCCATTTTTCACATCTTCAGCAAGTGCGTGACCCATTGATGCAAACAAGTGGTAATCGCCAAGTCTGGTGAGTAAGCCGCATGGGGTAGAACTTCCCAGCTGAGTGCTTCCAACGTGTCGCGAACTGGTTTTGCCGTACGTGATGGAGCATTGTCATGAAGAAAAATGACTTTGTGTTGCCTCTTTCGCTATTCTGGCCTTTTTTCAAGCAGCAAACGGTTCATATCGGTCAATTGTTGTTGGTAACGTTTAGTATTAACGGTTTCCCCACGTTTTAACAGCTCATAATAGACCACGCCCCTCTGGTCTCCCCAAACACAGAGCGTCTTTCTGCCAAAGCGATTCGGTCTTGCGGTCGATGTGGATGGTGCACCTGGGTCTACCCATGATTTTTTGCGCTTGGGATTCTCAAAATAAATCCACTTCTCGTCCCCTGTAACTATACGATGCAAAACCGGCTTCCTTTGGTACCCAGCGAGCAAAATGTCACACGTGTTTTTGCGCTTTTCCATTTGCCTGTCGTTCAACTTTTGTGGTACCCATCTACTGGTCTTCTGAATCGTATTTTTTTGGCGGTTTTCCACGTTCCTTGTCTGCAACATCGAAGTCACCACTTTTGAAACGTGGAAATCATCGTTCACGCGTATCTTGCGATGGAGCATGTTCACTCACCATAAGCTTCTCGAAGTAATCGGTATGATTCAACAGCAGTTTTCTTCAAATGAAAACAAAAAATTAATGCTGTCCGCGAATGCTCTTTGTTCGGTATAAATTTCGACATATTGAACACCACAACACTATGCACTATGCACACACTTTTCCAATTTATCACTCGTGCGCGTCTGACACTTGTTGATGACACAACAAAATGGCGCAGTGTCAAATCTTTATAGCACAAACTGCATTGGTACACCATCTGTTGTCTGAAATCAGCATTTCATACTTGTACACCTGGTATAATATATACTAAGTACACCAAACACCTGAGCTATTTAGAATTAGCTAAGCTTGAAGCGAAACGCAATCGATGAATGCATCATACCAGTTCTGTCGTATGCCGTAGAGATTTCAACCCTCACTGAATCATCCATAAGGAAATTACAACTAACACAAAGAAACATGAAAAGGTCACTGCTTGGGTTGAGTCTTACAGACCAGGTGAAGACCTAAGAGACATGCGGAAAAACGCGAGTAAACGATGTCGTAGAGCATATCTTACGATCGAAATGGAGATAGGCTGAAGTTATTGCCAGCATGAAGGGTGGTCGTTGAACGAAAAGGGTCTTTCAGTGAAGACCAAGGGCCGACAAACGCAGCAGAGGCAGGCCCCCTACCCGATAGAGTGAAGATTTGAAGAGAGTTGTGACGAACCGGATTGCGCCTGCCCACAACAAAGTAATCTCAGGACATCTTGAGGCGGTATATGTCCGACAATGGACGCAGGAGGCTGCATGATGTTGATGATGACGCTATGGGAGTGGCATGTGAAGGAAAGAAACCATTCATGTTGGTAAAAACACAGCTTTAGATAGTTTATTCCTACAGGTTAAGATTCTCCATTTGAAAGACTGGAAGCGAAGTGGATGCTACGATAATTAATGGGACGTGTATTCTGAGTATGCACCGCTCTGTGAGGAATCCGATGGTCTACATCAATCGAAGCGTCAAATTATACTCAGGTACCTTCATACAAATACAGAATTTCTTTGAGGTCTTTGTTAAGCTGTAAAACTTCCTTCGGCAGCATCCAAAGCAATTTAAGAAAGAGGCATGTTGTCGTCAGGAAACCTATATTACTAATATGGAATGGACTATTTCTAAGATCTTTTTCGTTTCAAAATGACACACACATTTGGTTGCTTAGTATAGTTTCGATTTTAAATACGAATACATTGTTTGTACTGAAGTAGTTACAATGAGACTATTTGCTATTTTATTGTCTAAAACATTTTCATTAAAGAAACTGTAATACTTATAAACGTTTCCAAGAAAATATTTTTCCTAAATCTTCAAATAACAGTATTTGAACGTTAGATGTCATCAGATAACTATAAACAAAATAATCTACCAGATAAATGTAATTTCACAGAAAAACCTAATTTCTAAGAATACAAAGAAAAAAATCTCCTAACATATGAGCGTTGTTTGTGTCCCGTTACATACATAAACTACAGGACATAATAAAGTTAAATTTGCATTTTATTTGCTTCTAAAATTTATTCTATTCTACAAGGAACTAAGTTTTTTAAAATATTGCTTTTAAAAATAAAACTGATCAAAGGCAGATTTATACTTCGAGGGTTTTATACCTACCCATTCGACTAATTATGTATTGCATCCCCTCCTATTAGTGTTCCGTGCGGAACACTTATGAGATCACTTTGGTGTCCGTCTATCCGCCTGTCTGTCACACCCGATTTTCTCCGAAACTATTTTAAATAAAAAGTTGGAATTTGGCACAAATATAGGGATTGATGGTCCAATTAGCACCGTGTAGTTTTGAGAGTTAAATTGTGACTTTTGGGAGGTGAAATCAAAAGTGAAAAAAAAATTACCAGGTGTTCGAGTTTGATGTCAAATGGAAGCTTGTGAAAACACTAGTTCAAAAATATAAATGATGTAATACTCGGCACATTTTTCTTTATATTATTTTTGAAAAATCGTCGTGTTGAAAAAGTTCTGGAACATTCTCACGAGTGCTTTACGTTTTATAATTTATCTGGTAGAAAAAAAACTATTAAAACTATATTGCTTGACAATATGGTGAAGGTTTTTGTAATATACTTTTCAGTACATTACTGTTACCGAGTGGCACGTTGCCCCTGTAGAGGGGCATAATTTTATTTTATGTGTTTATAGTTAAACAAATATTTAGGTAGTAAATATTTGTTTTACACTTTTATTACTAGATTCTTTATTGAGCTGAGATGCTATAATTATTATACATTATTGACTAAGAAAAAACGTGAAAATATATATTAAATCTTAAGATATATACATGTCAGCGACCTAATTAACTTAGCCTAGGTACGGATTTTATTTTTTTTGTAAAGGCAATCACCATACGGAACACTAATTGCGCAAGTCCGACTTGCACTTGGCCTAATTTGTATTTCTGATTTAAGCTTGTAATGATGATTTTCGAAACAATTCCGCGATAAGACAGATAAAGACCCAGCTGTTATCGCGTCCGCGTGGAGCTTGCGTGGTGTTACAACAAAATAAGAGAAACCTTAATAAGGATAATGATTTCCCTTATTTAGGAACTTATAAATTTGAAGCTCGTCATTCTTATCGCTATTATGGAAGGGCCTGTTTTTTTCCTACTTAGGTATACGAACCCCTAAGAAAATACAGTAAAATTGAAATGACGATTTTGAATCTTGAAATATGGACGTGATAGGAACCCGCTAGACACAACTTTAATTTAGAAACGTCTGTTGACTCATCCAATACTAATAACTGATGTGCTTAACCGGGCGCAGGTAATTTCCACACCACTAATCCACCTAGACATATTTAAGGGATTGTAATTGCAGAAGTAAATTCCACTACAAGTACTTTCAGGTAGAGGATGAGGGTTGATAAATGGGTGGTGGTACGCACCGGCCTGTTCAATTAAATCATTATTAAACCCTTCTACATATCAGTTTAATACATATTATTAATTTGTGATTATTACTTGGTTGTGCGCATATTTTTTAAAGTGTTGCTAATATGGAAGCAAAGTTAATAAAAAGTAATCTAGCAAGGGTGTGAATTTTCTATATATCGATGAACCTGAACTAACCTGTTTTGTAAATATATATAAATAGATATGTATAGGTTTGTAGCATTATCCAGTATATGTAAGGAAATCTGTCCAATTGTATTTTATGTATTTAGCAAAAACTTCATGTTTTATCAATATTATTCTACTATGAAATAAAAACATATATTTTTGCAAATATCTAAAATTTTCAATAAAAACTGATTTAAAAGAAATCCGTCCAATTTTATTTAGATGAATAAAGCATAATTATATTTGCTTGGTGTGGAAATTACCTGTAAGATTTAAGCACCCTTATAAGGTTAGTGTGGAATTTACCTGTTGTATTAAGGGCGCAGGTAGTCTTGGTGTGAAATTTACTAACGCCGGCTTAACCGTGAAATGAATGAAAAAAAAATGCATATAGAAGAGGAAAGAAGAAGACTAACCTAATCTTGCAATTCCTTCGAGTTAATTTTACGCATGGTTGAGATAACGATAAGTACACAGGCATGTGAAACATAAACGTTGCAAAATCTCTCTATTATCCAAGGATTACGTTATATTTGAAAATACAGTAAAGTCTTCTTATAACGAACCCGTTTATAGCGAATTTCCGGTTAAAACGAACTATTTTATAATGCACGAAAAAACTTCCATAAGACCAATACAAATTTTTATCGGTTATAACGAACTTCCTGATAAAGCGAACCAAATTTGGATGTTTTGTATCCGTTTATAACGACCTTGCCACTCCCTCTGCTCTATGTCGCGCAACTTGATCTAGGGAATTCATCGAAACTCGCTGGGAACCCCTATTCTACTTGTTTCTGCCGCGTCGCTAGCTCGAGCAGTATTATTTTCAATTTACTTGTTGTGTTATCCAGTTCTAATGCATATCAAAAGTAGCAAAGTGACTGTATAAGTTTTCATTTTAAAATGATAACACAAAAACGTAAAGCGTTTAGTTTAAAAGACAAACACGATATTATAAGGAAAATAGAAAATGGAGTTAAACAAAGTGATGTTTGCAAACAGTTGAATTTAAGTAAATCTACGGTTTCTACTGTATGGAAGAAGAGGCAAGAAATCTTATCAATCTATGATAAAAGATACTTTAGTAGATACTTCCCTTGCAGACACCATCGATCATTTACAAATTAACTATCCAAATGCCGAAATTGGTCGTGAAGCCGAATCATTTTCAATCAGTTGTGGCTTAACTCAGCTTATTGACGAACCAACACGGATCCCTGATCGAGACGGAGAGTTTGCCAGTCTTCTTGATCTCTTTTTAACCACCAATCCGGAGATTTACACAGTCAGCGTAAATCCGCCGTTAGGTTCTTCCGACCATAAACTACTTTCGACATCGAGTATTCTATCAATCAATGACAGAGAGGCGCCTAAACCGCGCAAGATTTGGCACTACAAGTCTGCTAAATGGAAAGATCTCATGGAATATTTTCGAACTTTCCCTTGGTTAGACGTTTGTTTTCGATCCGACGACCCATCTGACTGCGCCAAGGAGGTTTCCGATGTTATTTTGGCCGGTATGGAGGCTTACATCCCTTTTTCGAAGAAATGCCCTTCCAACGGCAAGCCTTGGTTTGACCGAAAATGCAAAGAAGCTGTTGCTTCTAAACATCTTGCATACCGACAATGGCGCGAAAATCCTAACACCATAAATCGTAACACATTTGTTCGTGCCAGGAACAGATGCAAAGAAATTATCGACGAAACCAAGGAGGTTACACAATCAACGGATTAGAAACAAACTTCTCGCCTGTCCCGGCAATTCAAGATCCTTTTGGTCGGTCGCTAAGGCAGTTAGTCAAAATTTCACCAAATCCACCATACCACCACTCACACGGCCAGATAATTCTATCGCAACAACACCTGTTGAGAAAGCGAACTTGTTGGCTGAACTCTTTGCTTCACATTCTACTGTCGATTTCCAAGCAAAAATACCACCTACTATTCCCATAGTGCAGTCAAGGATGCCCGATGTTGTCTTCAGACAACGTATCATAAAGCATATTCTGATGAAGCTAGACACCAAAAAGGCTTCTGGCGCTGACGGAATACCTGCCATAGTTCTTAAAATCTGTGCAAGGGAACTAACACCAGTTTTCTGTAGACTTTTCAACCTATCCTACAGAAAGGGAATATTTCCTTCCTGCTGGAAATGTGCTACAGTTCAGCCGATACCTAAAAAAGGCAAGAAGACCTTGCCAAATAACTACCGACCAATCGCACTGCTTTCAATAATATCGAAAGTCATGGAAAAGGCTATCAATCAGCATCTTCTAAAATATCTTGAAGGATTCAACATTATTAGCGATCACCAATATGGCTTTCGTAAAAATAGATCAACAGGAGATCTTCTGACTTATGTAACACATGTTTGAAACAATGCAATTGAACACTTTGGAGAATCTCGAGTGGTTGCTCTTGACATATCCAAGGCATTCGACCGTATTTGGCACGATGGACTGTTGGCTAAGCTACGCTCTTATGGTATGTTTGAAAAGTTCTGTTTGTGGCTCTCATGTTTCCTCAGAGAGCGTTCTTTACGAGTGGCAGTCGACGGATTTCTTTCTAACACCTTCACTATCAACGCCGGTGTACCCCGAGGCTCCATACTGTCTCCTACTCTCTTTCTCATTTACATTAACGATCTGCTGGAAAAGACCGAGAATCCACAGCTATCAGAGAGCAATCTACAGCTTTCAGATGACAGTACACTTATCTCTTCATTCACTTTGAACGCTCGGACATCGGCTACTCAGACGAATATCCGCAGACAGCAGAAAGTCATTCAATTTAACAAAGACCTGGAAGAAATTTTATCTTGGAGTGACAGTAACCAAGTGGAATTTAACGCTACAAAAACCCAGGCGGCAGTTTTTTCTAAAAAAGTTAACGTTGCTGAACCCGACATAGTTATGTCGGGGCACTCCATTCCTCTAACATCGTCACTCAATTTGTTGGGCGTTAATTTGGGAGCAAATATGTCCTGGCATGAACATGTTGCAGGCATAGCAAGGAGAGCTTCTCAAAAGTTGGGAATATTATTTCGAACCAGAAAGCTTTACACTCCACAACAACTGTTAATTCTTTACAAAGCTCAAATTCGACCAACTATGGAATACTGCCCCCATGTTTGGAGCTCCGCTCCCAAACATACACTGCATTTGTTGGATTCTATTCAGAGAAGAGCTGTTCGTCTGATTGGAGACCCGGAACTGACCGTCGGCCTTGATTCGCTGGAACATCGAAACCTATTCTACAAGTACTTTCATGGAAAGTGTTCGAAGGATGTGGCCCGCTTAATTCCTCCTAGAGCGGTGCATGTTAGAAGTACACGTCGCGCTAATTCTTCACATCCGTATGAGGTTCAGCTTGTTACTCCTCGTACAACGCTTTTCAAGCAGTCTTTTATATGGAGAACATCACCCTTTGGAATAATTTGCCTAGGACGGTGTTTCCCACCGAGTACAATCTACAGCGATTCAAGAACAACGTGAATCGCTTTCTCGGCACACGTGTCGCTCCTGTAGCGCTTTAGGGACTTCCCTGTAGCACGTGTGTTAGACCCATAAAAAAAAAAAGTAAGAAAATCTACACATGACCAAGTCGATAAAGGACTAAATGGTTTAGTCTAAAACGACATGAACATGTTCCTGTTACCAGCTATACTTTACAAGGAAAAGCTAGCGAATTGGGAAGGAAAACGGAGAACACCGAGTTTAACTATTCTAGAAGTGGGATTGAACGATTTAAAAAGCGACATAATATTAGTGGGGGTAAGATAGTAAGAGAAACTGCAGGAGTGGATATGACTGTTGTTGATCAGTGGTTGGCCAATGCATGACCGGAAATTCGAGAAAGTTTGGACGTTTTTAATGCTGATGAAACGGGTTTGTTTTACAAGATGACGCCTGATAAGACATTAAAGTTTGTCGGAGAGAATTGTGCTGGTGGAAAATTATCAAAAGTAAGGATTACTGTTAGCGCGTAATCTAAATAAAAAGTAGTGAAAAATGATATTAGATTTTGTTTACTGTTTGTAACGAACTTCGGATATAGCGAACCATTTTTAGTGATTTTTTGGAGTTCATTATAAACGGACTTCACTGCATTATAAGTTTTTAACTAATTGCCTAGAAATTTAATTTTGTCGTGTGTTATACCTGCTGTAAATTTACATGTCTCACTTCACATGCAAAACGTGTTATTAATGAACGTAATTTAAAATTCTGAATAATTTAGAATGAAAACGTTCGTTCAGCTTTATAAAATATTACTTAAAAATTATTTTTAAACTTTTATATTGATTTTTATTATCGTGATGGTATTGTTGGTTATTACGAGGGTGGATTGGTAAGTGTGGCAAATTTCTATGAAGAGGCGGGAAATTTTGTTGAGCTGCTTGACTGTTAGTAAGCGCTTCTTACGGTTGTGTTCAAAGTTTAAAACAGTGATCGGTGATACACGTTTCGTAGAAATAGAAAAAAAGTAGACCGCAATCCAGATAGAAACTGACCTGAAATTGGTACTCTGCACCACCACTCAAGACCATTTTTTACTGGATAAATGAATTTAAACATGGCCGTACTAACACTGCAAATACTACACTCCCCTTGAAGTTTCTTTTATAGAAATGGTCGTTAAAATTCATGGTATTATGATGGAAGATCGTCGCGTTAAGCTTCACGAGATTTCTGAGATGGTATGCATCTCATATGAATGGGTGTATAATATCCTGCACGAAAGTCTAAAAATTAAAAAGCTCAGTGCGCGATGGGTACCGTGTTTGTTGACTCCAGACCAAAAACGCATGAGGAAGGACATTTAAAAATCCTGTTTGGAGAAGTTGCAGCATAATCCGAATGACTTCTGGCGTCTGATTATGGCTGTAGACATGACGTGGTTCCACAATTACAGCCCGTAGACACAACGGCAGTCAAAACAGTGGGTTCGTAAAAAGAACCATTCTTTACAGTTATTTCTTAAAGATAATTTCTTTCAAATGTTGTCCGCGACTACGGTTAACAACGTCCATTCTGAAGTTCCAATTTTCAGTGACGCGTGTGAGTATTTCGAGTGGTATTTGGCCAGTGACTCGAGTAATATTGGCCTCCAATGCCTCAATTGTAGCTGGCTTATCCATGTAGACTTTGGACTTTACATAGCCCCAAAGGAAAAAGTCAAGAGGTGTGATGTCACATGATCTAGCCGGCCAATTCACTGGTCCAAAGCGTGAAATAATCTGTTCGCCGAATTGCTCTCGCAGTAAAGCCATGGTTTCACGGGCTGTATGGCAAGTGGCGCCATCTTGTTGGAACCAAATTTCGTCGAGACCACGGGCTTCAATTTCTGGCATCAAATAGTCTGTTATCATGGCGCGATAACGGTCACCATTCACATTCCGGCCGGCCTCTGTTTTGAAGAAATATGGACCGATTATTCCACCGCTCAGTGCGCGATGGGTACCGTGTTTGTTGACTCCAGACCAAAAACGCATGAGGAAGGACATTTAAAAATCCTGTTTGGAGAAGTTGCAGCATAATCCGAATGACTTCTGGCGTCTGATTATGGCTGTAGACGAGATGTGGTTCCACAATTACAGCCCGTAGACACAACGGCAGTCAAAACAGTGGGTTCGTAAAAATTGTGGTAACTATTTCTTGGGACTCGCAGGACGTCGTCAGGATTGACTATTTGGAAAAGCGTAAAACAGCGTCTGGCTCTAATTACACAACGTTATTGGACCGTTTACTTAGTGAGTTAAAGCAGAAGCGACCAAGATTAGCACGTAAAAAAGTACTTCTTAACCAAGACAGTGCGCCGGCCGTTACAATGGCCGAAGTGCACGAACTGGACTTCAGAATAGTTCCCAATCCACCTGACTCCTCAGATTTGGCCCCAAGTCAATTTTTTGTTTCCTAACCTTAAAAATTGGCTTGGGGGAGGAGTTTTCGTCCTATGAAAAGGTATATCTCTGCTGTAAACAAGTATTATGCAGATTTCGAAATAATTTTTTTCTGAGGGAATACAAAAATTTGAAGCTCGCTGGTCCAAATGTATCGAGAGCAATGGAAATTTTGTTGAGAAATAATTTTTTATTTTTGCAAAAAAATGATATTTACCTTGTTTTTTCGCAAGACTTTTCAATCCGCCCTCGCACATGGATAATACATCTTGAAGTTTTTTAGATTTTTAATTTTCCATTTAGGTGATTCGCTCTTATAAATTGTCGGTACTGTTTAGACGCAGTGACGTATTGAACAATTTATCCTTTGATTAATTGAGCGTAAACAATTCTCCAAATTCAAGCAGATAGCGCTGTAAGTGACTCAGCAACTTGTTTTTGTAAAGAAGTGAAAATTATAAACTTATAAATCACATATTTATGCAGTTTAATGAAATTGGCGGGTTTAATTAAAGTTTAATGATGTGTTAAGGGGTAAGGCCACTCCAGGTTCCAGGACCTAGTTTCGGGAATATTTTTCAAGAGTATAATAAAAGCAATCGAAAATTTATTTTATTAAATAAATATTTAAGTTAATAAAAATATTTTTTTTGTTATATTTATTATTTCAAAATGGTCGTTTCAGAATCCAAGACGACAAGGCACCTTTTATGCCGGGCCTGAAACGGGCGGAATGATTGCGCTCCTATAGATTTCAGCCTAGAACGAAAAATCACCGTGTAGTTTTGAAAGTTAAATTTTTACTGTACGAGGCTGGTTTGAAAAGTCCGTGCAAAAATAAAAACGACTTATGTGTTTGTGGTAAACCTTTTTTATTTTTCGACATAGTCTCCTTTTAGGCTTATACACTTCGTCCAACGATGTTCTAGTTTGTTGATCCCTTCCGAATAATAGGATTTGTCCAAGTCTGCAAAATATCCATTAGTGTCTGCAATCACCTCCTCGTTTGAATAAAATCTTTGTCCCGCCAGCCATTTCTTCAAATCGGGGAACAAATAGTAGTCCGAGGGAGCCAAGTCTGGAGAATAGGGGGGATGTGAAACGAGTTGGAATCCTATTTCCATTAATTTTGCGACCACAACTGCTGAGGTGTGTGCTGGTGCGTTGTCGTGATGGAAAAGGACTTTCTTGTGGGTCAATCGCGGGCGTTTTTCTTGCAGCTCGGTTTTCAAACGGTCCAATAACGATGAATAATATTCACCTGTAATAGTTTTACCCTTTTCCAGATAGTCGATGAGGATTATCCCTTGCGAATCCCAAAAGACAGTCGCCATAACCTTTCCGGCCGAAGGAACGGTCTTCGCCTTTTTTGGTGCAGATTTCCCCTTGGTAACCCATTGTTTAGATTGTTGTTTGGTCTCAGGAGTATAGTAATGTATCCATGTTTCATCCACAGTGACGAAACGACGCTTAAGTCCTCCGGATTCTTCTGGAACAGCTGCAAACCATCCTTGCAACACTTCACACGATTCCGTTTTTGGTCAAGCGTGAGCAATCGCGGCACCCATCTTGCGGATAGGTTTCTCATGTCCAAATGTTTATGCAAAATATTATGTACCCGTTCAGTCGAGATGCCCACAGCACTAGCAATCTCACGCACCTTAACTCTTCTGTCATCCATCACCATATCATGGATTTGATCAATGATTTCTGGAATCGTAACCTCCACAGGCCGTCCAGAACGTTCAGCGTCACTTGTGCCCATATGGCCAGTCCGAAAATTTTGAAACCACTTATAAACTGTTCTAATCGAAGGTGCAGAGTCGCCATAATGTTTATCAAGCTTCTCTTTAGTCTCCTGAGGCGTTTTGCCTTTCATAAAGTAATGTTTAATCACCACACGAAATTCTTTTTCGTCCATTTCTTGAAAATCACTCCACTTCCTTGATTCACACAAATGCCAAACACAAAGCAATAGACCAATATGGCTGAAACTTGGTGTGCGTTCATTCAAGAGATGCTACTAACTAAACATGACCTCGATACGCGCCGGTGGTGCCATCTCTCGGACTTTGCACGGACTTTTCAAACCAGCCTCGTATATATCTCCGGTTTATAGCGTCACTCTGCGTCTTCCGGTTCCTAGCTTCCATTCTCGCCGATTATCCCAGTCACCTGGTCGTAGATTTCGTTCGGACATTGCTTTTGTTATGCCCATAGACCAGGTTATTTTCGGCCTTCCCTTTTTCTTTCTTTCTGTCGGTGTCCACTGTAGGATTTGTTTTGGGATTCTATGGTGTTGCATCCTTTGGACATGGCCGTACCACTTTAATGGTCTCTCCTGTACGTCCTCTATCAGTGTTCTTTCTTTCCATTTTCATTTTTGACCGGACCCTTTCATCTGATATCCTATCGAGCTTGGAAATTCTTGCCGATCTTCGCCAAAAATCCATTTCCAGAGCATTTAACCTTCTTTCAAGAGTTTTGTTTAGTTGCCATGTTTCGCACCAATATAGAACTATACTTTTGAAGATGACGTTGTAAATCTGTTGCTTTCTTTGCTTACTGACATTTTTTGACCACAGAATGGAATTCATGGCACCGATCAGTCCTTTCCCCTTTGCTGTCTATTCTAGTTCCCAGGTAAGTATATTGGTCGCATGCTTCAATTACGATGTTATTGTCCAGTTTCAGGTATTGCCTTTCCCCACCGATCCGCAAGTACTTTGTTTTGGTCATGTTTACTGTGAGTCCCCAATTGTTATATTGGTGTAGGAGTTTCCTTGTAATTTATTCCAGATCTTCTGGATTTTGGGCGATAACCACCTGATCATCGGCAAAATGTAGCGTATAGAGTGTTGTCTCATCGTCTATTTCGATACCCACCTCGACAACTCTTCCTCCAATGATCCAGGGCCGCATCAATATATACTTTGAATAACGTTGGGGACAAGCAACACCCTTGTCTAAGACCTTCTGTGACGTGAAAGCCTTCAGATATTTCTTTACCAATCTTTATTCTTGATTGACAATTTGAATATAGCTGTTTTATCGCTTGTATGGCGGTAACGTGAATAGATGTTCTTTCCAGTTTCTTTATTGGTACATAAAACAAACAAAACTATGGGTACGTAAACTAAATAAAATTAATGTCAAAAAAGTCTCCATTCACTCAAGAACTGTATTGAAAAAACACGTTATAATCAGCCGCATTTTATCAAGCTATCTATTGCTCGCTAAACTGAAAACCAATGAATAATTTTCGGCCATACTTTGCTAGTAATTTTGCAGCGGATTTTTTTTAAAGTAGTATTAAAAATGAGCGAGAAAAATTGTGAAATTCCATTTCAAGTTCGAAAGATCATAATTGATTTGTGGAAAGATGGAAAATCGTATAGAAATATGGAAAAAATTGTTAAAAAGTCGCATGCTACTGTTCAGTACATTGTAAACCAGTATAAGTCAACGGGTTCCTATAAAATTCGACCACGCTCCGGTCGTCCCAAGAAATTGACTGCACGTGAAGAGGCTAGTATTGTTAGACAAATAATTGTAGATCCCAAGAAAAGTGCACTAAAATTGAAAGAAGTACGGGAACTATTTTCGAAAAGTGTTCGTTCACAAACAGTGGGAAATTGTTTACACGGGACAGGCTAAGAGGGGTGTGCAGCCAGGAAGATGCCTTTAATTTCGGAAGCTAATCGCAAAAAGCGGTTAGCTTTTGCTAGGGAATACGTTACTAAACCTCCTGAATTTTGGGAATCCGTAATCCTTACTGATGAAACTAAAATTAACCTCTTTGGGTCTAATGGCAGAACTAAAGTTTGGAGAAAGAAAAATACCGCATTTGATATTAAAAACATTTGTTCTAAGGTGAGACAAGGGGGTTGGTAGTGTTCTGCTTTGGAGATACATGTCCGCTGGAGGGATTGGAAATTTACCTTTTATTAATGGTACCATGGATCAGCATGTTTATCTGAACATTTTGAGAGACAATTTAAGAGAAAATGTTCAAAAAATAGCACTCGAATAAAGATACATTTTCCAACAGAACAATGATCCGAAACATACCCCAAACTTGGTGCGAGAATAGATGATCCATAATGTGCAACAGCAGTTTCATACACCTCCGCAATAACTCATCGAGCATTTATGAGAGGAACTTAAACGGCGCGTTCGCAAACATAATGCTTCAAATAGATAAGAATTAAAAAACAGAATATTGAACGAATGGAAGAACATGCCTGCAGAAGTTACTAGAAAGCTTGTTGTAAGCATGACAAAAAGGTTACAGGAGATTATCAAGGCGAACGGTGGCCCTACTAAATATTAGGTTAAACGAAGTTGTTATTTTCCGTTAAACTTCGTCAGACTATTATTGGTAATTGTTAAGTGTATGGAGACTTTTTTGACATTAATTTTGTTTACATTTTTATAACAATGATGTAACTTCTAAATAAAATGTTCCGTAGTCGTTTTTAATACTAATCCTCGTTGATTAAGTTTCAAATATTAATTTAAACATGTTTTCTCATAGTTCCAATTAATTAGTTAAACATAACAGAAAAGTAGTATAGAAAGCAGGTGGTGTATGGAGACTTTTTGGACTGACTGTATAATTATATGATAAAAGACTGTTTTTAGTCAATTTCCATTGGTTTATTTAAATTGCGATGACGCGTTTCGCTGTCGATGCAGCTTCTTCAGATGTACATTTTACACTGTCAAGTTAGGTCTAATGTTCACAATTTTATATAATTTCTTAATTATAATATAAAAATATCAACATAGCTTACAAGACTAACAATACTATAGGGAAATATCTTAAAAACTACAAACCACAAATCAATAAAGACAATAAATCAGGGGTTTATCATATAATATGTGGTTCATGTCCTAAAACATACGTAGGACAAACTGGACGTACATTGATATAAAGAATTACAGAACACGAAAAAAGTTTCATCCATAGAAAATCTAATTCAACATATGCTAATCATCTTTTAACAGAAAATCACACATTTAACAAGAATTTCAAAATTTTACACACCCAACAAAAAGGTTTAAAACAAAACCTTTTAGAGACAATGCAAATATATCGATTAAGGACTACAGGTACTTTACTCAACGAACAGGTAGATTTAAGCAATTCACCATTATTGAATTTATTCTCCTAATTCCAAATCTGTGTGGGTTTTCCAATACTATCAATGTAATTTAATTAGGTGTAATATTATAATTAAGAAATTATATAAAATTGTGAACATTAAACCTAACTTGACAGTGTAAAATGTAGATCTGAAGAAGCTGCATCGATAGCGAAACGCGTCATCGCAATTTAAATAAGCCAGTGGAAATTGACTAAAAACAGTCTTTTATTATATATTTATAATGAATTTCTATCAAGTAGAAGCTACAACCATCCAAAATTTGACTGTATAATGTAATGCTTGCGTATATGTTGTATTATTTTTTAAAAAATCGCAAAAATCACTGTCTCCCCCCTTATCTCGAAAAGTACTGATCAAAAAATTTTGAAAACTTTCTGGAATATTTTCCACACGGTGTAGATTGAACGAGTGCATTACCTTTAGGAATTCATCTGGTATATAAAAAAAGAAAAACAAAAAATTTCATGGTCATCAGTTTTCAGTAAAGATCGGAAAAAAACTTTGTTGAAAACTCATTTCGGGTGGGTTTTGTAAAGTCACTGATCATTTTACACCCCCCGTAACAAAAAATTTTATTCTAAAAGCAATCAACATACGGAACACTAATTACTTGCAGTTGACCGGTTATTATTTTGTATGACGATATTAGGTTGATAATTTAAAAAAAACCGGTCAAGTGCAAGTTGAACTTGCGCAATTAGTGTTCCGTACGTTAATTGCTTTTAAGATAAAAAAAATTGTTACAGAGGTATAAAATGATCAGTGACTTCACAAAACACACCCCAAATGAGTTTTCAACAAAGTTTGTTTCCAATCTTTACTGAAATCTGATGACCTCGAAATTTTTGTATTTTTTTTAATACCAGATAAATTATTAAAGGTAATGCACTCGTGATAATTTTCGTTCAATCTACACCCCGTGGAGAATATTCCAGAATTTTTTCAAAATTTTTTGATAAGTACTTTTCGAGATAAGGCGGGTGGACAGCGAATTTTCGCGATTTTTTAAAAATAATACAAAGAAAAGTGCGCGCAAGTATTACATTATATATATATTTTTTACTCGTGTTTTCACAAGCTTTCATTTGACACCACACCGATTACCTAGTAAAAAAACATTTTTTTTCAGTTCCGATTTCACCCCCCAAAACTAACCCCGTAAGTCAAAATTTAACTTTCAAAACTACATGGCTCTGATGAGGCCATCAATTCCTATATTATTACCAAATTTCAACTTTCTATGACAAATAGACACCGAAGTGATCTTATAAGTGTTCCGTACGGAACACTAAAAACACCCTCGTATATTTACTATTTAAATATAAAGAAAATTGTTCCATTCAATCTTAGCCTAATCAGTTATCAGTAAATCGCCTAATACCAAGAATCAAATAATTGATCAATTGGCTAAAATGAACGCAATCGAAATTGCACAAGGCAGTGCTCGACGACGCAAATTGGATTTTTTTTAAATATAAATTTAATAATAAAATTGGTACTTTTTGACCAAACTTGTTTGTTTAATTTGAATTATGGACGCTAACAGATTGAAGTAATTATTGTTCAAACAATAACAAATTTATTCGTATCTGATTCTTTATACACTCTACGAAATTTAATAACCGGCCAAGTGCAAGACGGACTTACGCAATTAGTGTTATAGTTGATTGCTTTTAAAATAAAAATCTTTGTTTTGGAGGTATAAAATGATCAACGACTTCACAAAACACCCCAAATGAGTTTTCAACAAAATTTTTTCCGATCTTTACTAAAAACTGATGGCCTTGAAGTTTTTGTTTTCTTTTTGATATCAGATAAATTCTTGTGATAATTTTCGCTCAGTCTACACTCTGTGGAGAACATTCCAGGATTTTTCAAAATTTTTTGATCAGTACTATTCGAGATAACGGGGGGAAATAGCGATTTTTGGAAATTTTTTTAAAATAATACAAAGAAAAGTGTGCTCAAGTATTACATCATATATATTGTTTGAATTCGTGTTTTTACAAGCTTTCATTTGACACTCCACCATTTTTATTCACTTCCTATTTCACCCCCCCAAAACTGTTTCCTTACCTCAATATTTAATTTTAAGAAACTACACAGCTCTGATGGGGCTATTAAGTTCTACATTTGTGCCAAATTTCAACTTTCTATATCAAATAGTTTCGGAGAAAATCGGGTGTAACAGACGGACCAACATCGAACTGATCTTATAAGTGTACCTTACGGAATGCATATTATGCATAAACATATCAAAATTTTTTAAAAATAAACAAAAACTGTGTGCAAGTATTACATTATATATATTTTTAAGCTCGTGTTTTCACTAGCTTTCATTTGACACCCCACTCAATGATTTGGTAAAACAAAATTCCGATTTCACACCCCAAAACTAACCACTTTAGTCAAATTTTAAAATTACACGGCTCTGATGAGGCCATGAATTCCTATATTAGTTCCAAAGAGTAATCCCAAAAATCGCTCGTTTTGGCACAAATTGTATGCTAAATGATTTTTAATGATGATAACTTTCTCATAAGAAAGGTTCAAGTTGAGTATACATTTGTTCTTTGAGGTAAAAGGAATGGAAATTACCATTTTTGCCTTCAAACCTATTTGGATGCATGTTACACAAATGGTGTTATAATAAGCGATGTAGGACATATCTTATGTGTATAACGAAATAGCCCATTTACATTTTCACACGTAGCAATGCTAAAAGCGAGCCGTATTTTCTAAGGGTGAAAATCTAGCGAAACTGAGGATCTTGTTTGTTCTTCAAGTTCGTATTAGGGGATATTTGGAAGTAGTGATATCTAGTGGGATAAAAATGTAGCTATAAAACTTTATTTGGTCGCGCATATTTGCTTATATCACCCGCATATTATAACTTCAAACCCTTATACTTCAGAAACCAAAAGTATACTCAGCTTAAAAATTTGTCATGAGTAAGTCCTTATCATTAACAATCTTTTAGCATACAATTTGTATCAGAATGCGATGGTGTCAAAAGGGGCGATTTTTGGAAGTACTGATATCTAGCGGGATAAAAATCTAGCTATAAAACTTTATTTGGTCGCGCATATTTGCTTATATCACCCGCATATTATAACTTCAAACCCTCATACCTCCGAAACCAAAAGTATACTCAGCTTAAAAATTTGTCATGAGTAAGTCCTTATCATTAACAATCTTTTAGCATACAATTTGTATCAGAATGCGAAGGTGTCAAAAGGGGCGATTTTTGGGGTCACTTTTTCAAATTTCTATGTCAATAGTTTTCGGAAATCTGGTGTAACAAACGGACAGACAGACAGACACCGAAGTGATCTTATACCAGGTGTACAAGTATGAAATGCGGATTTTTTTTCTAAAAAAAACATGTTAAATTCGGAAGAACTATAAAAAGTGCTTTATTCAAAGTATGCTCCATCGCTTGTAATACATTTTTCCCATCTTTCGGGCAATTTGTGAATACCACACCAGTAAAAATCTTCCCCTTTTGCTGCGAACCATTCATCAAGCCATTTTTTCACATCTTCGTACCAACCAAAGCGCTGCTCAGCAAGTGCGTGACCCATCGATGGAAACAAATGGTAATCGGACGGAGACAAATCTGGTGAGTAAGCCGCATGGGGTAGAACTTCCCAGCTGAGTGCTTCCAATGTGTCGCGAACTGGTATTGTCGTATGTAATGAAGCATTGTCATGAAGAAAAATGACTTTGTGTTGCCTCTTTCGGTATTCTGGCCTTGTTTCAAGCAGCGAACGGTTCAGATCGGTCAGTTGTTGTTGGTAACGTTTAGTATTAACCGTTGCCCCAGGTTTTAACAGCTCATAATAGACCACGCCCCTCTGGTCCCCACCAAACACAGAGCATCGTCTTTCTGCCAAAGCGATTCGGTCTTGCGGTCGATGTGGATGGTGCGCCTGGGTCTACCCATGATTTTTTGCGCTTGGGATTCTCAAAATAAATCCAGTTTTCATCCCCTGTAGCTATACGATGCAAAAACGACTTCCTTTTGTACCGAGCAAGCAAAATGTCACACGTGTTTTTGCGCTTTTCCATTTGCCTGTCGTTCAACTCATGTGGTACCCATCTACCGGCTTCTGAATCTTTCCCATCTCTCGTAGCCGATTGGAAACAGCTTGTTGACTAACGCCCAATTACTCGGCGAGTTGTTTTTGTGTTTGCGAATCAGCTTCGTCTAACAATGCTTGCAATTCCACTTCTTCGTATTTTTTGACGGTTTTCCACGTTCCTTGTCTGCAACATTGAGGTCACCACTTTTGAAACGCCGAAAACATCGCTCACACGTATCTTGCGATGGAGCATGTTCACCATAAGCTTCTCGAAGTAATCGGTATGATTCAACAGCAGTTTTCTTCAAATGAAAACAAAAAATTAATGCTGTCCACGAATGATCTTTGTTCGGTATAAATTTCGACATATTGAACATAACAACACAACACTATGCACACAACTTTTCCAATTTATCACTCGTGCGCGTCTGACACTTGTTGATGACACAACAAAATGGCGCAGTGTCAAATCTTTATAGCACAAACTGCATTGGTGCACCTTCTGTTGTCTGAAATCCGCATTTCATACTTGTACACCTGGTAAGTGTTCCGTACGGAACACTAAAAATTGAAAATGAAGACAACCCCAGATTTAGTCGCAGCCACTAAGAAAAAAACTTCTGTTTTAAAAAACATTAAATTAACTTAAAGAATTTTTTTTCTATATGAGAGCAAAAAGTTTTTAAAAATTAACTGGTATATTAAGTTACCTTAGCCATAAAGTTTCTATTAAATCACGACATCAAATAATTGTAACACCCCATTGCAGAGGTGCATGTATCTTTTTTTTGATGGTGTGTATGTATATATACATCTTTTAGCAACCCTTCACAGTCCACTCTTTGACATAGGCCTCGCCCAACTCCTACAGTTCCTTGTTCTGACCTAGTTGGTGCCAATTTTTTTCTGAATTCTAATTAACTTAGCCTAGGTAAGAATATTATTTTATTTTAAAAGCAATCAACGTACGCAACACTCTAATGCGCAAGCCCGACTTGCACTTCGCCGTTTTAAGTGTTCCGAAAGGAACACTTATAAGATCACATCGGTGTCTGTCACACCCGATTTTCTCCGAAACTATTTGACATAGAAAGTTGAAATTTAGCACTAATATAGGAATTGATGGCCTCATCAGAGCCGTGTAGTTTTGAAAGTTAAATTTTAACTTAAGGGGTTAGTTTTATGGGGTGAAATCGGAAGTGAAAAAATTGTTTTTTACCAGGTCATCGAGTGGGGTGTAAAATGGAAGCTTGTCAAAAGACTAGTACAAAAATATATATAATGTAAGACTTGCGCACAATTCTCTTTGTATTATTTTTAAAAAAGTGCTAAAAATTGCTGTCCCCCCCTCTTGTCTCGAAAAGTATTTATCAAAAAGTTTTGAAAAAATTCTGGAATATTCTCTACAAGATGTAGATTGAACGAAAATTATCACGAGTGCATTCACTCTAATAATCCATTTGGTACATTAAAAAAAAAAAAAAAAAAAAAAATCAAGGTCATCAGTTTTCACTAAAGATCGGAAAAAGTTTTGTTGAAAACTCATTTGGGATGTTTTTTGTAAAGTCACTAATCATTTTATACTTCCGTAACAAAAACTTTTATTTCAAAAGCAATCAACGTATGGAAAACTAATTGCGCAAGTTCAACTTGCACTGGACAGGTTTTTTTTTTAATTGCATATGGTTCGTCTGATATATACATATATCAGAAAACATGATACGATATTTGTTTTATCTGAAAGGCAAATATTTATTTCAATAAAATCCTTTGTTTGTGTGATTGAAAAATTCATGAATACTTTTATATTACTTCTTGTGCAAGTCATCCAACCACACAAAAAATTCTTGTTTTTTTAGACGATAGCTACTAAACTTTTACATAATATTTGTTTATATCTTTTTTTGTTAACTAACGCGTCTCTCAAATGTTTTTTAAATTACTGAATATTACTGATACTGTGGTGCCCCCGGGAACAAATTCTTTGTGGTTAATCCCTCGAGTGTCAAAAAATGCGACGAGCATTGCCTTTGTTCTCGACTTGGTCAGTCGTACTTTCTATGTTCTCAGCGAATCACTATCGAGTCATTGAGCATTTTTTTTATTTTATTTTTTTTTTATTGGTCTAGCACACGTGCTGCAGGGAAGTCCCTAAAGCGCTCCAGGAGCGGCACGAGTGCGGCGTGCAGTTTTGTGGTAGGCTCGTATTGCTACCACCACGTCCCATCGCCTGTGATTATTTTCTGCAAAAGAGAATCGCCTGCATTTTTTAATTCGATAAAGTTTCGGTTGACGTCCAGCCGTTGCTGTTTTTGTTCGGATGTCAGGCTTCACACACACTTGCATTTTGTTCAAGTCATTCGGGACAATGTTTTGAACACTTAATTTAGAGATGTTAAGCTTTTCAGCTATCAATCTGTATAAAAGATGACGGTCGGTTTGCAGAAAATGACGAATTTTCACAACGTTTCCATCGGTCGAACATGTACTGGGACGCCCTGACCTTGCATCATCCTCGAACGACTCCCGTCCTTCCTTAAACCGTTTAAACCATTCAACATTTGTGAAAGCATTAAACAGTCATCACCGGAAGCGTTTTTCAAATATTCAAATATCTCCTTAACTGTTTTACCCAGCTTCACATGAAATTTGATCGCTGTTCGCTACTCCATCACAGTTCTGTTACGCAACGTCTACGACACATACAGTTCGCAGGACTACTATTGAGCACTGACGGATCACAACTGGCTGGTTGAATACAAAGGTGTTGTTTACAGATCTTAGGTAATGCTTTTACTGTTATTTACGAGATGGCGCTGCTTAAAGGTCGGGGGAAAAATCAGTCTGGGAACTTTTTTTTTTTTACGGGCCTAGCACACGTGCTGCAGGGAAGTCCCTAAAGCGCTCCAGGAGCGACATGTGTGCGGAAAAAGCGATTCACGTTGTTCTTGAATCGCTGTACATTGTATGTGCTTTTATTAAAGCAACGCATGGTGTGTTCGTTGATTCCTATTGTGTCTTTCTGGAAGCACGGGGTATATAACAACAAAAAAAGCGTACTAATAAGGACATGAGTAAAATATTCAGAATAGGAATTAACTTTAACATTTACTACACGCCTATTTTAAAAGTCACCTACTTATGCTTGTTCTTACTATTGTATCATGTTACCTACGTTATTGAAAAACAAACCAACACTTTATGGCTTTGAACGTGACCTTAAGGACCTACTAGCAGAAAATTGTTTTTATTCCTTACAGGAAATCTCTGACTATATGCAACAGCAACATTACTAAATCTTTCAATTTTATTTTTCATGGTACTGTAATATTGTGCTGTAAAATTTGTGCAATAACATGTACGAGTATTTGATGGCGTATTTTTATAGCTTATGTATGTAATGAACCAAAGATTTTGAAAATTGCAAAACTGAGAATTTTCTACACTGTTTAAAATGTAGATAGCAGTGGCTTTAAAGATGTTCTTTAAAACTATCTGAAATATCCACGGGATTAATAAAAAAATAATAACCGACCAAGTGCAAGTCGGACTGGCGTAGTTAGTGTTCCGTACGTTGTTTGCTTTTAAAAACGTTTTTGTTACGTAGATATAGAATGATCAGTGACTTCACAAAACACACCCCAAATGAGTTTTTAACAAAGTTTGTGATTACGATTTTTGGCAGCTTTTTAAAAATAATGCAAAGGAAAGTGTGCGCAAGTATTACATTATATACAGTGAAGTCTGCTTATAACGAACCCGTTTATAGCGAATTTCCGGTTAAAAGGAACTATTTTATCTTCTTCTTCCACATACTGTAGGCCTCAGGCCTGTAGTTTCCAACTCATCAGTTTTCTTGAGATGTTGATGTCCATGATTCGAGCCATCTCTTTGGAGGTCTTCCCAGGGGTCGTCGTGTCCGTGGTTTACCATCTCGCGCGATTCTCGCTAGTCTCTCCTTAGTCATTCTCTCCACGTGATTTCTCCAAGCTCTTCTGCGTTTACGTCCCCATCTGATTATGTCTTCCACTTCGCATTCATGTCTTAAGTCTGTGTTTCTTTTCCTATGTCTTAGTGTGTATCCTGAAATGTTTCTAAGTATTTTCATCTCTGTTGTTCGAAGAATGCTTTTTGTTCTTTTATTGTCTGCTCTTGTTTCTATAGCGTATGTTAGTGTGGGTCTGACACATATTTTGTATATCCTTACTTTTGCCTTTTTATTCATAAAGGCATTGTTCCAGATGATGTCCCGAAGTGCGCCTGATATTCGGCTGACTTTGTTTGCTTGGTCCTTCACTTCATTTGTTCTATTTTGGCATGAGGTGATTTGTATGCCTAGGTAGTTAAATGACATGACTTCTTCTATTGTTTTGTTTTCCAGAGCAAGTTTGCATCTTATTGGCTCTTTATATATAACGAGGGTTTTGATTTTTGTAGTGGATACCTGCATGTTGAGGGCTTTTTGTGTAGAATGAGTGCAGAAGCCGTCTTCGTTCTCTGCCACGATCACAGCGTCGTCTGCATAACAGACAATGTTGATTTTACCCGTTATAAGTGAATATCCTTCCTCCATGTCTCTGAGATGGGTTATTATCTCGTCCATTATTAAGTTGAACAGTTGCGGGCTTAAAGAATCCCCCTGTCGGATTCCGGTTGGTGTTTGTATTTCCTCTGTCAGTCTTTGATTAAACTAAGATGTGAGTGCCTGTATTGTGGTTTAACACATGGGCTGAAAAGTCCCGGGCCTAACACATAGATGGCGCTAGTTTTATTGCAGTCACCTTTTTTTCAGTTAATACTAACCTTCAAAAGACAGCTGTTAAAATTTCATGATATTCTATTCATTAGTTTGTGAGTTATTGTGCTAAGAGTGACGCTACTTTTGTTATTTTCAAAACAATGGATCAAAAACAATTTCGTGTTTTTAATTTTACACTGCTTCTTGATGGGATACAAAAAATACCGTTCAAGCGAAGCAGTGGCTTGAAAAGTGTTATGGGGACTCCGCTCCATCAGAAACAACAATAAAACGTTGGTTTGCTGACTTCAAACGTGGTCGTAGAGACACCGATGATGCAGAACGCAGTGGACGTCCAAATGAGGCGGTAACACCAGAAAACATCAAAAAAATCCATAAAATCGTTTTGAATGATCGAAAAGTGAAGTTGCGTGAGTTAGCTGACATCGTAAAGATATCAAAAGAACGTGTTGGCTTTATATTGCATGAGCATTTGACTATGAGAAAGCTCTGTTCAAAGTGGGTGCCGCGTTTGCTCACTGTTGATCAAAAACAAGAACGTGTTGATGATTCTGAGCAGTGTTTGGCCATGTTTAAACGTAACAAACCGGAATTTTTGCGTCGATATGTGACAATGGATGAAACATGGATCCATCACTTCACTCCGGAATCAAAACGATCGTCATCTGAGTGGACAGCAACTGGTGAACCTCGTCCAAAGCGCCCGAAAGCACAACAATCGGCTGGAAAGGTTATGGCCTCGGTATTTTGGGATGTGCGTGGTGTAATATTCATCGACTATCTTGAGAAAGGAAATACCATCAACAGTGAATATTATATAGCGTTATTGGAGCGTTTGAAGGCCGAAATTGCAAAGAAACGACCGCATATGGCAAAGAAAAAAATTTTGTTTCATCAAGACAACGCACCGTGTCACAAGTCAATCAAAACAATGGCAAAAACTACATGAATTGAACTTCGAATTGCTCCCACATCCACCGTATTCGCCAGATTTGGCTCCAGCGACTACTGGCTGTTCGCAGACCTGAAAAAAATGCTCGCCGGTAAGAAATTTCGCACGAATGAAGAGGTTATACCTGAAAATGAGGCCTATTTTGAGGCAAAAGATAAATCGTTCTACAAAAGTGGTATTGAAATGTTAGAGCGGCGCTGGAATGATTGCGTTGCTCTTGATGGAGATTACGTTGATGAATAAAGCTAATTTTGAACCAAAAAAACCGTGTTTTCTTTGTTAGGCCCGGGACTTTTCAGCCCATGTGTTAGTTGTTTTGTGATGTCTATTATGTTTTTTGGCACATGTTTTCTTTTTAGGATATCAACTACGTGTTTTAATCTTACTCTGTTAAATGCTTTAGTGAGGTCTATAAAGCACATAAATGCGGGTTTTCCGTATTTTATGGCCTTCTCTACTACTTGTCTGACTATGAAGATGGCATCTACGGTTGACCTATTTTTTCTGAAGCCTTGTTGTTCTTCCGATATGTTTACATGCTCACTTATTAGTGCTTCTATGATCTTTGTAAAGACCTTCATGGTTGAGCTTAACAGAGTTATACCTCTATAGTTTTATAATACATATAATACACGAAAAAACTTCCATAAAACCAAAGCAAATTTTTATCGTTAATAACGAACCCGGTTATAACGAACTTCCGGATAAAGCGAACCAAATTTGGATGTTTTGTGTCCGTTTATAACAAACTTGCCACTCCCTGTGCTCGACGTCGCGCAACTTGATCTAGAGAATTCACCGAAACTCGGTGGGAACCCTATTCTACTTGTTTCCGCCGCGTCGCTAGTTGGAACAGTATTATTTTCAATTTACTTGTTGTATTATCCAGTTCTAATGCATATTTGATCAAAGTAGCCAGTAGCAAAGAAAAATAGAAAATAGAGTTACACAAAGTGATGTTTGCAAACAGTTGAATTTAATAACATCTACGGTTTCTACTATATGGAAGAACGGGCAACAAATCTTATCAATCTATCATAAAAGAAACTTTAGTTGTAAAAAGTAAGAAAATCTACACATGACCCAGTCGATAAAGGAATCCTTAAATGGTTTAGTTAAAAACGACATGAACATGTTCATATTACCGGCTATACTTTACAAGAGAAATCTAGTGAATTGGGAAGGAAAATAGAGAAGTAAGATAGTAAGAGAAACTACAGGATTGGATATGACGGTTGTTGATCTGTGGTTGGCCATTGTATGGCCGGAAATTCGAGAGAGTTATGAATATGTGGACATTTTTAATGGGGTTAAGCGGGTTTGTTTTACACGATGACGCCTGACATTAAAGTTTGTCGGAGAGAATTGTGCTGATGGAAAATTATCAAAATTAAGGATTACTGTGTTGGGAACTGCAAATATGTCTGGAACAGAGAAAAGAAAATTGTTGGTGATAGGAAAGTCCGCCATTCCCAGGTGTTTTAAAAACAAACATTTACCAGTAAAGTACGATTCAAACAGTAAAGCCTGGATGACATCAGAAATCTTTAAAAACTAACTGATCGAATGGGACAAAGAATTAAAATTCACAAACAGAAAAATATTACTTTCGATTGACAACTGTGCAGCGCACCCTGAAGTTGATCTACAGCAAACAATATTGATTTTTATGCCTTCAAACACAAGTGCAAAGCTCCAGCCTATGGATCAAGGTGTGATACATTCTTTAAAATGTCATTATAGAACCATTTTACTTATGAAAATGTTACAGAGACGATTGATACAGGTAACATTTTTTTTGTAACTCTCTTGGACGCTATAAACTTTATCCATATGGCTTGGCAGAGAGTCAGTAGCGAAACCATTGCAAACTGTTTTAAGCAAGGCGAATTTTTAAGGAAGAAATGTAGATATGACTCAGATGATGAGCTACTGTTGACTCATTAGATTGAAAAACATCGAGAAGATCCTACTGATTGTCTAGAATTTGTTTACTATGCTGACATTGAACAAAGTACAGTGGAAATCGAGATTAAAAAGAGGTTTAATCACTTTAATTTTGAAGAATATGTATTTGCTGATAATGAATTAATGACGAGAGAAATATTAACTGATAATCAAATTGTTTGTTGACTTGTTTTATTTTCCTTTAAACATTTTCTTTTAATTTAATAATTATTATTATTCATTTTTCTAAGCATTAGCGCCTAATCTAAATAAAAATGTAGTGAAAAATTATATTAGATTTTGTTTACTGTTTGTAACGAACTTCGGATATAGCGAACCATTTTTAGTGATTTTTTGGAGTTCCTTATAAACGGACTTCACTGTATTTTCGAGCTCGTGTTTTCACAGGCTCGCTCGATGACCTGAAAGTTTTTTTTTCACTTCCGATTTCACCCCCCAAAACTAACCCTTTAAGTCAAAATTTAACTTTTAAAACTACACGGCACTGATGGGGCCATCAATTCCTATATTAGTGCCAAATTTCAACTTTCTATGTCAAATAGTGTCGGAGAAAATCGGGTGTGACAGACGCGCGGTGGGACAAAGTCCCTCCCTGCCTTTCAATGATTAAGATATTGCATTAAAGTAAAAATAGTCATTTTAGCGAAAATTTTGAGGATCTTAAGCTATTGGCCAATTTCAGTTATTTTTAGCTTTTTTGTAGTTTAATATCATTCATTTTTATATTACCTCATACAAGTAGATTATTATCTTCAAATAATTCCCACTTGATAAATTTCAATTGAAAACAAACAAATAAAATTTTTAAATAAATTGAAAATTTATTGAAAACTAGATTAATTTTTGTCAGAATTATTATAGTGTCCATTATTAAGTACCTTAAAATAATATCGTTAAACCAGAAATTCCTCGTTCTTTCTTTATCGGCTGAAAAAAACAATAAAAAAACAGCGAAAAATAACCAAAACTGGCTAATAACTTAAAATCCTCAAAACTTTTGCTAAAATGACTATCAGACTATCAGATTTGGCACGATGGGGTGTTGGCTAAGCTACGCTCTTATGGTATGTCTGAAAAGTTCTGTTTGTGGCTCATGTTTCCTCAGAGCGTTCTTTACGAGTCGCAGTCGACGGATTTCTTTCTAACACCTTTATTGTTAAAGTCGGTGTGCCCCAAGGCTCCATACTATCTCCTACTCTCTTTCTTGTTTACATTAACGATCTGCTGGAAAAGACCGGGAATCCAATCTACAGCTTTGCAGATGACAGTACGCTTATCTCTTCATTCACTTTGAACGCTCGGACATCGGCTACTCAGGCGAATATCCGCATACACCAGGAAGTCATTCAACTTAACAAAGACGTGGAAGAAATTTTATCTTGGGGTGACAGTAACCAAGTGGAATTTAACGCTACAAAAACCCAGACGGCAGTTTTTTCTAAAGAAGTTAACGTTGCTGAGCCCGACAAGTTGTGTCGGGGCGCTCCATTCCTCTAACATCGTCACTCAATTTGTTAGGCGTTGATTTGGGAGCAAATATGTCCTGGCATGAACATGTTGCAGGCATAGCAAGGAGAGCTTCTCAAAAGTTGGGAATATTATTTCGAACCAGAAAGCTTTACACTCCACAACAACTGTTAATTCTTTACAAAGCTCAAATTCGACCAAACTATGGAATACTGCTCCCATGTTTGGGGCTCCGCTCCCAAACATACACTGCATTTGTTGGATTCTATTCGGAGAAGATCTGTTCGTGTGATTGGAGACCCGGAACTGACCGGCGGCCTGTTAATTCTTTACAAAGCTTAAATTCGACCAACTATGGAATACTGCTTCCACGTTTGGGGTTCCGCTCCCAAACACACCTGGAACTGACCGGCGGCCTTGATTCGCTGGAAAATCGAAGAACGGTTGGCGACTTGAGCCTATTCTACAAGTATTTTCATGGAAAATGTTCGAAGGATGTGACTCGCTTAATTCCTCCCAGAGCGGTGCATGTTAGAAGTACACGTCGCGCTAATATTTCACATCCGTATGTGGTTCGGCTTGTTACTCCTCGTACAACGCTTTTCAAGCAGTCTTTTATATGGAGAACATCATCCCTTTGGAATAATTTGCCCTGGACTGTGTTTCCCACCGAGTATAATTTACAGCGATTCAAGAACAACGTGAATCGCTTTTTCCGCACACGTGTCGCTCCTGTAGCGCTTTAGGGACTTCTTCCCTGCAGCACGTGTGCTAGACCCATAAAAAAAAAGTCAGGAATCGGCGACCTCGGAAACATATATTACCATAAGCAAATTATCGAGATTTCAATGTACACAGTAAAAAGTTCATCGCCCAAAAGAGTGTTATTTTAAAAAAAGATACCTTCTTTATCTTTCAGCCAAATTTAAGAAAAAAGTTGCAGATACAAATTGAAACGCTATGTCTGACGAGTATTTTAAAGAAGAAATTTAATGCGGTATTTTAAAAATAGAAAGACAGTTGGAATTTTGAGTTGCTTCGTCCCACTGCGAGACGGACGGACAGACAGACAGACACCGAAGTGATCCTATAAGTGTTCCGTACGGAACACTAATAAATTGAAGACTGCCTTTGTGCATTAGGTGCCAAAAACGGTATTTTTATAAAACGAAATCATTAAAAAACATTTCATCTCAATAAAAAATAGTGTTATACTCTTAACCGTGTGGGTCAACATGTTGTTGTATAAGATATGTATAGGTTTTCCATGAATTTTTAAACAGAATTCTGAATCCATTTAATATGTATTTTATTCCACAAAGGAGAGCTTAAATGACGGCGTGTAGAAATTCTCAAAATTGTCTACCTGTACAACTTTTACATTGAAATCATTAAAAAGGTTCGAATACCCAGGGACGGCGCAAGCCTGGTTCGTTGGCATGACAATCGGTTCAGGGCACATCGACTGCATTGACATAGACAGAAAAATAGTTTTAAGTTAACAAAGAATGATTTAATACTATAAAATAAAAATATTACAATCGTGTCTTCATCTTACATAACTGGTAGTGATGATACTTTTTAATCTATAATATATATAAAAAATGCAACGTCTCTCTGTCTGTCTGTCTGTCCGTCCGTTAGTGCGCTTATCACTGGAGAACCACTCATCCGATTTAGGAACTTTTTTTTTTTTTAAACATACATATGTTCTCTGGCCAGGTTATAGGCTATATTTTATTACGATAGGTAGCATAGCAGTGACGTAAAATAGTGAATAAAATCGGAAAAAAAGTTTGTCACTAGCTCGTTCCCTTGCAATACACAGCCTAAACCATTAAATATGGAACAATATTATGAAGCAGAGAATATCTATAATCTATAATATATATAAATTGCAATGTCTATCTGTCTGTCTGTCCATTAGTGCGTTTATCACACGAGAACCACTTATCCGATTTATCTGTCTTTTTTTAAATTCATACATATAATCTTTAGCCAGGTTATATAATAATAATAATATTCTATGTCTATAATATATATCAAATGCAACGTCTCTCCGTCTGTCTGTCTGTCAGTTAGTGCGCTTATCCCTCGAGAACCACTTATCCGATTTACGTGATTTTTTAAATTCATACATATGTTCTCTGACCAGGTTATAGATATATATTTTATTACATCTATAATATATATAAAATGCAACATATCTCTGTCTGTCTGTCCGTTAGTGCGCTTATCACTGGAGAACCACTTATCCGATTTACGCCCTTTTGTTTTTAAACGTATATATGTTCTGCGGCCAGGTTATAGACTATATTTTATTACGATAGGTAGCTAAGGAATGAGCAATGACGATAATAGTGAATCAAGTCGGAAAAAAGTTTGCCGCTAGCGCGTTCTCTTGCAATACACAGCCTAAACCATTAAATATGGAACAATATTATGAAGCAGAGAATATCTATAATCTATAATATATATAAATTGCAATGTCTATCTGTCTGTCTGTCTGTCCATTAGTGCGTTTATCACGCGAGAACCGCCTATCCGCTTTACGTGTTTTTATAAATTTGTACATATGTTCTATATAATTCAATATAAGCCTAGATAATGGGAGATAAGGAGAAATAATGGGAGATAAGTCGAGATAAGCCTCGATAATGGGAGATAAGGTGAGATAATGGGAGATAAGTATAAATAATGGGAGATAATTAGAAAATAATGGGAGATAAGCAGAGATAAGTCTAGATAATGGGAGTTATGGTGAAGTAATGGGAGATAAGGAGAAATAATGGGAGATAAGGAGAAATATTAAGAGATAAGTCGAGATAAGCCTAGATAATGGGAGATAAGGTGAGATAATGGGAGATAAGGAGAAATAATGAGAGATGAGCAGAGATAAGCCTAAATAATGGAAATTATGTAGAGATAATGGGAGATAAGGAGAAATATTGGGAGATAAGGGGAAATAATGGGAGATATTTTATTACGTTGGGTAATATAAGGAATAAGCAGTGACGATAGTGGTGAATCAAGTCCACGCGAGCGGAGCCGCGGGCCCGGCTAATGTAAGATAAAATAAATTAAACATTCCTCATAATATACTTTCAAAATCTTCTGCACAGCAGTAATTAGTTAGTTAATAAGAAGTCAGTATTACAAAATAATGATTTCATAAACAAAAATCAACAGGAGAATAATGGGATAATTTCCGCATTTGCATACATACGTCTGTTACATACGAGGTTTTTTTTATAACTTATGTAACACGTGTTTGGAACAACGCAATTGGACGCTTTGGAGAATCTCGAACCGTTGCACTTGATATGTCCAACTCTCGTGTTTCCTCAGAGGGAGGTTTTTGCGAGTGGCAGTCGATAAATTTTTTTCTAATACCTTCACTATAAACGCTGATGAGCCCAAGGTTCCATACGGTCTCCTTTGAATTAATGATCTGGACTGTATTTCTAACGGAGTAGAATTTACAGCAATTCAAGAGCAACGTGACTCGCTTTTCTGCCACACGCGTCGCCCCCGTAGCGCTATAGGGATTTCCCTGCCTTGCCCGTGTACTATGCCCATAAAAAAATTTACGTGAAATACGAAAGATTAATTATAATGTGTCATTAATTTGTTTTTAATTAAAATTTTTTAATTGGTATTTTTTAAATTTTTTATCTTAATTCAAGGAAGTTGTTATGAAAGAAAATCAGAAAAATAAGAAATGTAAGATTCTAGGAATAGAGAAAAAAAATTGTGAGTGCTTTATATGATATATGAAGGTTCACAACAAATATATATGGGATCTTTTCGATTTCGAAAAAAAGTTGAAACACCTCGCCCATTAAAGGGAGTCCGTGATGTATAACGAACTATATATAAATCTGTCAAATAAGAACGTGAGCGCTCATATTGTTGAAAAAATATATTTCGAGAACATTTTTTGCCATCAGTGTATTCTTTGGTGTAATAACAACGATGCAATTACCTTAGTAAGTTATCTAATCGCCTCCTGCATCAAAAATCGCCTGGCATTTTCGAGGCATGCTGTCGACGAGATCTCGCGGGACAACTGAGTCAGAATTTTCAAGAGTCTTCCTCTAAACTTTCTCTTTACAAGGGACCAAACGTTTTCAATAGGGTTGGCATCCGGCGATTGTGAGGGTCACTCTAGGATTTTATCGTGGGCCCAAGCGAGCTGACGTGATTTTCGCCCAGCAAAGGTTTCTTCAACGTGCTTCGGAATTTGACATCATGAGCCCGAGGACGTTGTCGAATGGTCTCATGGGACACGTTCAAACTCGATTTTCTTAATTTTACCGCTCCTTGACGCAGCGTCAATTTCGGGTCCCGCGAAAACAAAGACGGTTCGTTTTTCGATTTCTTCGTCTCGTTAAAATAATTTGCCCACTCCTTCACAAACGACACCGACTTTTTAATATATATATATATTTATTTATTTATTATATATATATATATAAATATATATATATTATATATATATATATATATATATATATATATATATATATATATATATAGTGGCGCGCAAAAGTTTCCGGCCAGTGACATTTCGTACTCTAATTTATTAACAAAAAAGACTAATGATATTTAATCATTATGAGATATGAGATTGAGATATAGGAAACAAAAGAATATGATTTATGTTTGTGAATATATTTATTATTATTATTCTTATATTTATATGTGCAAAAGTTTCCGGCCACTTTGTACTTCGAGAAAAATTATTAGTCCATATGCTCTAGAATAGACTTAAATTATATTGTTATGTTAATATTTTGTAGCCATACCCTTTGCAGCGATAACAGCCGCTCGACGATGTGGCATTGACTCAATTAATCGATTAATACAAGCAGGTGAAATTTTATCCCATTCTTCCTTCAATGATTTGAATAATGCGGCTTTATTTGAATATGTACGCTTTCGAACTTGGCGATCTAGCGTTTCCCATAAGTATTCTATTGGGTTTAACTCCGGTGATTGAGATGGCCAGCTTAAAACTCTCACATTTGAAGCAGAAAACCACTGTTTTAACAACTTGAATGTATGTTTGGGGTCATTATCCTGCTGAAATATCCAATTCTGTGGCAATGTTTCTTCAGAATATGATAACAAATTGTTTTCTAAAATGTCCTTAAAAATATCAGCGTTCATATTTCCGTTGATCTCGATCAATGGACAGCCTCCTTGTGCAGAGAAAATTCCCCAAACCATTACACTTCCTCCACCGTGTTTTACAGAAGGAATTTGGTATCGAACATTTCTCGTACCAATAGGACGTCGTACATGTTGTCTACCATCGCTTCCAAAAAGATTAAATTTAGATTCATCTGAGAAAGCAACTTTTTTCTAATCTTTGATTATCCAATTTAGGTGATCTTTGGCAAATTGTAATCGGGCCTTCTTATTCTTTTTACTGATTAAAGGTTTTTTAATACCTATACGGCCAAAAAGTCTCACATCATGTAGTCTTCGTGTCACAGTACTACGACTAACATTAGCTAGGTTTTCATCCTTTAGCTCGCGTGCAATTTCGGCAGCAGTGTTTTTGACATCCGCAGTTGATTTGCGTTTAATGATATGATCTACTTTTTTAGACGTTTTTCTTGGTCTTCCACTACGCGGAAGATCTTTTAAACCATATCCACAACGGTATTTTACAATAATATCGTTCACGGTTGATTTACCTATCGATAATAATGAAGCAATCTCACGAGAAGACTTTCCTTCTTTTGAAAATTTTATTACTCTTTGAATTTGTATATGCCGAGCCATGTTTATGCTCCCATGACCTTTTATGAACTAAATGTGAACATTCAACGCGCTATTATTCGTAAATACGTATTTGAACATCCTTCTGCGTCAATGTATATTATGTGGCCGAAAACTTTTGCACATATAAATATAAGAGTAATAATAATAAATATATTCACAAACTTAAATAATATTCTTTTACTATATTATTTTGTTTCCTATATCTCATACTCACATCTCATAATGATTAAAAATCATTAGTCTTTTTTTTTAATAAGTTAGAGTACGAAATGTCACTGGCCGGAAACTTTTGCACGCCACTGAATATGTAGCGGCCTGGGAATGTGTCATTTTAGGCCTCTTTGGATGAAACAAAGAAAGACTGCCTCGAACCGACACGCAAATAAGTGTCTCATTTTGGATTTTACGTGATTTCTACAAAAGTTCCGAATCGACTGATTCTAAAATACGTCGTAGACAAAAGTTCCCTCTACCGATTTTTTGTTGAATCGCTAGAATTTCATCTACCACAAACGAATTATCGCGAACACGTTCTTACTTGACAGACTGTAAAAACATCCGCATCAAATCGTATATATATATATATATATATATATATATATATAATATATATATATATATATATATATATATATAATATATATATATACAGCCTTGGCCAAAAGTATTAGGCACCCTACAATTTACTTTATTTCTTGTGTTTCAGGGTAAAAAATTAAATTCGTATGCGTTGTAAAATCGTATATTGACGTAAAATTATGAAATAAATTAATATTTGGTGTGTCCGCCCTTAGCTTTAATTACAGCAGCAATTTTTTGGGGCATGCTGCGTACAAGCGTAGTACATTCATTTGTACTTATGACATCCCACTCATCCATCAAAGCGCTTTTTAGCGCTGCTTTTGATGTTATGCTATGCTCCCGTATCTTGCGCTTCAGAATACCCCAAAAGATGCTCGATATGGTTTAGAACTGGAGACTGCACCGGCCAATCCAACAAGACATGTTATTGTCTCTAAACCAGCGCATCGTAGCCACTGATTTATGACAAGGTGCATTATCTGGCCGGAATGTGATGTCGTCTAAATTAGTGTCACCCAAAATGCGCGTTAGCGAAGGCATCATACAGTTTCTAGTATATTTATGTACTTGTGGCTGTTCAAGCGGCCTTCACAAACGAACATTTCGCCGACACCTTTAACAGCCATGCAACCCCAGATCATAATGCTGCCTCCTCCGTGTTTTACAGTAGGTACCACGCAATCTGGATGGTATTTCTCGCCGACACGCCACCTCACGAATCTCACACCTGACGTTCCGAATTGCTGTAAGAATAGAAAAAATACTCAATTAAAAAATTAGTTACCATATTGACTAAAACGGATTAAATCAAGAGTAATTGTATGTAGTTATTTGTTAAAATAAATCATATAAAAACTTACCTCAGAGTTGGATTCGTCGGACCATACAACATTAGACCAATCCTCTTCGCTAAAATGTTGATGCTTCAGAGCCCAGTCTAAGCGTTTCTTCCTATTGGTCTCTGAAAGCCAAGGCTTCTTTCTAGCTTTGCACCCTCTTAATCCAGCTTCTGTCAGTCTTCTCCTTGCCGTTCGAGAACTAATCGGCATCCCAATCTCTTCCCACAGAGTTGCAGCGAGCTCAGATGATTTTTCGATTTTTAATAGACTCGCGGATGAGTTTTCTGTCCTGTCACTCATTAGTCTTACGTTTTCTGCCCGTTCTCATTTTGTTGTCATGGGAGCCAGTCTCCACAAACCTTTTAATAGCACATTGCACTGCGCACCGAGAACATTGCGCTAACTTGGCTATTTCTACTTGGGACTTGCCTTGTTCATGTAGGGTTTGAATTTTAATTCGTTTTTCGATACCAAGCTCACTTTTCTTAGGCATTTCTCAAATATAAGAATGTCCAGTTCACAAATAAAACACACACTGAAGCTTCTTGGCACTACAAGTAGTAAAAAGAGACTGATAAAACATTTAAAAATATTTTTCAAAAAACCTCATTATTTTGCAGGCCAGGTGTTTTATGGACCTGTAAAAGAGATTGTCTATTGTTTAAGTTAGCTTTTGACAGCGCCGCCTATAGTATTGTTAAAACCATTAGTCTTTTTTTTAAATATTTTATGAATTTCACGTATATATATATATATATATATATATATATATATATATATATATATATATATATATATATATATATATATATATATAGGGTTTTCCATTAAGAGCGTCCTAACTTTAAAATTGAATAAAACAAAGAGTTTTTAAGCAAAATTCATTCTGAAACTTTTATTTAACGGGAAATTTTATGCCATTTACGATTTAAACAAGATATCGCTCATATGGCCACCGCGGCTCTTTTTGCAGACACGAATTCGCTTACACCAATTTTCCATGACTCGGGCCAGCATTTCCGCCTTACGCCGGCTATGGCACTACGAATGTTGGCTTCAAGTGCATCAGGAGTTGCTATTTTTTTGCTGTATACTTATGATTTAATATAGGCTTAAGAAAATAGTCCAAAGGCGTTAAACCGCATAATGACTCACCGAACTTGGCGCGCAATTAAGTCATGTTTGGGCCGGAAATATGGGGGGCGGTGCGCCATCCTGTTGAAAATAAAAGTCGTCTGCGTCCATTTAGTCAAATTCTGGGAAGAAACATTCCTGCAACATCGAGTTATTTTGAAGTAATTTTGGACAATTTCCAAGCGTTCTTTTAACGTGAAACGATTCATGATTGAATGGCAAACCTTACTAAACACAACTGACATCAGATGTCAAACATTTGCCAACCAACATGGCCGCTATTAGCAGTCAAAAGTCGAACATCTCTTATGGTAAACCCTATATATAAACTCCTGGACAAAATTAACGCAACAATCTGAAAATTAATTTATCTTTTTCTTATATCAGTTTTAAAGTTTATCGAGTATTTGAATAGTAGGCTATGCATATTTTGTTTCGTTGTTCATGACAGAAATCAAAACAATTCGTTTAGATTTACAGTTTTAAAAGAATTTTTTAGAAGATAAACAATTTTCTGTAATAATGCGATAGATTTTCTTTAAAAGTAAGCTATAAATTGTTCCCTTTTTTAAAGTAATACGTTTTTGTGGTAGACTATATTATTTTTGACCCCGAAGAATTAGAAAAATGAGTCGAACAAGGAATTTAACTGAACACGAGGTAGTGCGAGCCTCAGTTTTATTGGACGAAGGATATTGTCAGAGTTATGTTGCCAATTTGTTAGGCAAACATCGTTCCACAATAAGTCGTTTGGTAAGACGCTTGATTGCAGTAGAAACTTATTCTAGAAGGCTAGGGCAAGGGCGAAAACGATGCACTAACGACCTAAATGAACGTTTTATAAGACAATATGCTTTAAGAAACAGGACTGTCACTAGTTCTATAATAAGAAACTAACTCGAAGTTGTTCGCAATGTCACAATTTCTTCTAAAACAGTTAGAAGACGGTTAAATGCAGCTGGATTAAACAGTAGGAGACCAGCCACTGCGCCCTTGCTTACTAGAGAGAACAGAGTTGCCAGGTTACGTTTTGCTCGAAATCACGAAAACTGGTCTGTGGATGATTGGAAACAAGTTTTCTTTACAGATGAAACTAGGGTTAGTCTAAAACATCCAGATGGTCGTGAGCGAGTATGGCGAAGACCAGGAGAGAAGTTTGCTCCTTGCAGTATCTCTGCAAGGATTCCAGTCGGCGGTGGCTCTGTTATATTCTGGGGTGGCATCTGCTTTCATGCTCGCACAGAGTTAGTTCCTGTCCGTACGAGATCCATAAATGCTGACTACTATCTTGAGAATATTGTAATAGAACATGTGATGCCTTTCGGTCATTTTGTGAGGCCCAATTTCCTGTTTATGCAAGACAACGCTTGACTTCACGTGGCTAGGGAGGTACTCGATTATCTTAATCAAGTTGATATACCGATTATGCAATGGCCACCAAAAAGCCCGGATCTGAATCCGATAAAACATGTATGGGATCATCTTACATATACCTGCACCTAGAAACCTAAGGGAACTTGAAAATGCAGTTATCACAGAATGGGAGCAAATTCCTCAAGATTTTATCCAAAATTTAATTAGAAGCATGCTTAGGCGCATAAACGCTGTCATCCGAAGTAGAGGAGGCAACACACGCTACTAGTGTCCCAGTTACACCATTAATTTTGCTACTAGTGACCCAGTTTATTTTTTTCACTATTAATAATTTCATTTTTGTTATTAGGTCTTAAGAATTATTTTAATTCGAATCTTATAGAGAAATTTGGTAGCTAATTCACTTTTAAAGTATCCGAATAAGTTTTTTCTAACTTTTAGTGTAACCAATGTTCATAAAAAATTATTAAAATTAATTCATTATAGAGATTTGTATGATTTAATATATTGTTGCGTTAATTTTGTCCAGGAGTGTATATAATATGTATGTATTGGATGGAACAAAGAAAGACTGCCTCGAACCGACACGCAAATAAGTGTCTCATTTTGGATTTTACGTGATTTCGACAAAAGTTCCGAATCGACTGTTGAATCTCTAGAATTTCATCTACCAAAAATGAATAGCCGTATATATATATATATATATATATATATATATATATATATATATATATATATATATATATATATATATATATAACACACGCAGCGTCGGTATTCCCGTAAAAAATGCTGCAGTTACTATGTTTTTTTTTTTCATTTCATAGATAGAGCCTTTTTATTCAGATCACTTCGTATTTCAAAGAAAAGGATATCAACTATAGAAAGACAACCTAATACGCCGTTGAATAGAATCTACAACCAAGCCTGCTATTCACAACCATGTTTCTCTTTTGAATAGTAAATGCGTTTTCAGAATTACGTCCCTAACCGGCAGGCTTTTCAAACCAGATAAATAATTGGAGAATCTTGCCATAGTCACGTTTAATTTTTTACGGTAATTATTCATTTGATTCGTAATATCCCGGTTATAATGTTACGTGACCAATTCGTTAACACGCTTAAAAATATTCTTTTTATCCTGGTTACTTTTTACCTTTGTTCCCTCTCTGAGTTTCGGTGGGTTTTTCGGATTAAGAAGCCGACGGGAAGGACTATATATTTTTTAAAAAATTAGATCTGTTTATAAAATATTTTATTATTCTGGACTCTCACTATAATGGGATAATATTCGTATTTATATACATATATCTGTTACATACGGTTTTTTTTATATAAGTTATGTATATGATTATAATATATATTTAAAAATTAATATAAAAGACTAAAATTGGACAAAGCTCATTTTTCAGCAGGTTTTGACTGTTCTCTCATACATCCCAGGAAGCATTTTACCATAATACGGCTCATCAAGCCTTCGATAGAGTGCAATTAGCAAATAATGTAAAATCATTACAGGAAAAGCAGATAAACCAGAAGCGAATAAAAATCATACATGACATTAACATAAAAGAACAAATATAAAAGTGGGATATCTGCCTGAGCAAGGCAGTAGAAACAAAAGCTGACACATATAAAACAGCACAAATTATGAGGACAACAGACATGAAGGCGATTAGGGACATACATGGAAAAACCATCCACGACGGAATCCCCAACAAAGATCTACAAGAACTACGTAAGATCCAAAACATATCCAAATGGACCAGAACTAGAAGAAAACTATGCAATAAACACGTAGATCGGATGGACGACAGCTGACTGGTAAAAAGAACCAAACGCATAAACCCTTCGGTAGAAGAACCAGGGACAGACCTCCGAAAAGGTGAAAGGAATGCTGGACGTCCCCATCGGAGGAGGCCTAATGAGGATAAGACAGACAGTATGTCTACTTATATGACACACCATATAAGAAAGAAGAAGACAGCTCTTCAGCTGAGCTAGGATAGACGGAGAAAGAGGACAAAGCTTATCGCAGTACCAACTTAAAGAATAAATAAATAAGATACAAATAATTTGCACCTCTAGTTGAAGGAAGCCAAGTTTTGAAGACACTTCGGGGGTTATTTAAAGCCACAAACCGATAGAGAAATTGTTCAGCAAGTTTCTAGCAATTACCGCTTGGTAGCGCTTTATAGGGTTCTACCCCCAGAATATAAAATTCAATACCAGGTGTACAAGTACGAAATGCGGATTTCAGACAACAGATGGTACACCAATGCAGTTTGTGCTATAAAGATTTGACCCTGCGCCATTTTGTTGTTTCATCAGCAAGTGTCAGACGGACACGAGTGATAAATTGGAAAAGTGTGTGCATAGTGTTGTGTTGTTGTGTTCAATATATCGAAATTTATACCGAACAAAGAGCATTCGCGGACAGCATTAATTTTTCGTTTTCATTTGAAGAAAACTGCTGTTGAATCATACCGATTACTTCGAGAAGCTTATAGTGAACATGCTGCTCCATCGCAAGATACGTGTGAACGATGGTTTCGGGGTTTCAAAAGTGGTGACTTCGATGTTGTAGACAAGGAACGTGGAAAAACGCCAAAAAAATACGAAGATGTGGAATTGCAAGCATTGTTGGACGAAGATGATTCGCAAACACAAAAACAACTCGCCGAGCAATTGGGCGTTAGTCAACAAGTTGTTTGTAATCAGCTACGAGAGATCGGAAAGATTCAGAAGACCGGTAGATGGGTACCACGTGAGTTGAACGACAGGCAAATGGAAAAGCGCAAAAACACGTGTGACATTTTGCTCGCTCGGTACAAAAGGAAGTCGTTTTTGCATCGTATAGTTACAGGGGATGAAAAGTGGATTTATTTTGAGAATCCCAAGCGCAAAAAATCATGGGTAGACCCATCCACATCGACCGCAAGACCAAATCGCTTTGGCAGAAAGACGATGCTCTGTGTTTGGTGGGACCAGAGGGGCGTGGTCTATTATGAGCTGTAAAAACCTGGGGAAAACGGTTAATACTAAACGTTACCAACAACAATTGACCGATTTGAACCGTTCGCTGCTTGAAAAAAGGCCAGAATACCGAAACAGGCAACACAAAGTCATTTTTCTTCATGACAATGCTCCATCACATACGGCAAAACCAGTTCGCGACACGTTGGAAGCACTCAACTAGGAAGTTCTATCCCATGCGGCTTACTCGCCAGACTTGGCTCCTTCCGGTTATCACTTGTTTGCATCGATGGGTCACACACTTGCTGAGCAGCGTAGCGCTTTGGTTCGTACGAAGATGTGAAAAAATGGCTCGATGAATGGTTCGTAGCAAAAGGGGAAGATTTTTACTGGCATGGTATTCACAAATTGCCCGAAAGATGGGAAAAATGTATAACAAGCGATGGAGAATACTTTGAATAAAGCACTTTTTTATCATTCTTTCGAATTTTACATGTTTTTTTAGAAAAAAAAATCCGTATTTCATACTTGTACACCTGGTATATATTACTAAAATTGCACAAAGTAGAGTTTTCAGCAGTTTTTGGCTGTTTTTTCATTCGTCAATCCATCTCACGATGCACGGCTCTTCAGCTGAGCTAGAATAGACGGAGAAAGAGCTTAAAGTACTATTGCTCTACTAGCGTAAAGAATAAATAAGATACAAACAATTTGCTTGAATTAGTAAGTATGCGCTGGACCCTTATAATTCTCGAAACTAATGATAAGTATATTGAATATATCTACAGGATGTATTTTCCAAATTTGAGAAGCCTGGCGATAATCTTAGACACGTCCATCTTAAGTCCTAAATAAACCTAAGATAAGATCAAAAAACATGCGAAAGACGTTGAACCCAAAAAAGCCAAAACAGTATGGGGACTAGAGAGAGCGCAAATGAGATTAAAACAACACCGCATCGGCAACATGGAGCATCGCCTACTCTTAAGAGAATTCACAGAAAGAGATTTTAAAAATTTTCACTTGAATCGGCGTGTGTCAAAGCAGCGGGGTGATACTCGACGAAAAATACAATATTTCCTGCTGAAATGTGAGCCGCGTAAGCTAGAAACAGCCGAATGGAAGCGTAACGTCCAAAATCTTGTCAAAATTCAAGTCTTGTTGCTGATTAAGTTTAAACGAAAACCGATCATGTGCAAGTTGGACTTGCACAATTAGTGTTTCGTATCGTGATTGCCTTTAAAATAAAATAAAATCCTTACCTAGGGTAAGTTAATTAGGTCCCTAGCATTTTAAGATTTAGTATGTATTTTTACGTATTTTCTTAGTCAACAATGTATAATAGTTATAGCATCTTAGGTACCTAATAGCCAATAAATCACTCTATTTCAGCCTAGAATCTAATAATAAAAGGGTAAAATACTACCTAAATATTTGCTTAATTATAAACAAATAAAATAAAATTATATCTCGGTACAATAGCGACTCGTCACTCGGTTATAGTAATGTACTTAAATATATTGCAAGAACCTCCCCCATACGTCAAGAAACATAGTTTTCATAGTTTTTTTTTATACCAGATAAATTACACTGGTCAACACAAGTCTTGTTTCCTTTATTTTTCTATGGCCCTGACTATGAAAAAAATACTGGGAGATTGCTAACAGCTTTACCTTTTGAAATATACAGTTTTATTATTTTGCCAAAAAAAATACAAAAAAAATAATACATTATGTTAACAAAATTTTATTGAACACTAGCAAATGATCTTTTATAAGATTTCCTTGAATGAACGACTTTAGGTAGATCTCGTTGCAAACTCCAGCAGTAGTCTGCCGTCATATGTGAGTCCCACCGCCCCTGATAACGCTTTTCCATTGTTCGAAGATCCTGATGAAATCTTTCACCCTGCTCCTCACTAAAATTACCCAGATTTTGTGGAAATCAGTCTAAATGCGAGTGCAGGAAGTGGATTTTTATGCTCATGTTGCACCCTAGCTCTTGCAAGTTCGATAGCATGCACTCAACAAGCTCGACATGGTCGTCAGATTTCTTTTTGCCTAGGAAGCTACTCATAACCAAAACAAATGAATTCCAAGCTTTGGATTCGACTTCAGTCATTGATTTGACAAAATTAGGATCTTTCATGAGTTGCCTAATCTGTGGCCCATTAAAAATACCAGCTTTCAATTTTTCTGAACTTAATCCTGGAAAATTTCGTGAAAGAAAATTAAAACATTCGCCACTTTTGTCAAGCGCCTTCACAAACTGTTTCATTATGCCGAGTTTAATATGAAGTGGTGGAAGTATGATGCGGTCTCGGCTAACTAAAGGCACGTTTTATAACATTTTTTGTACCAACTTTTAGCTCTTCCCGCACTGGCCAAACTTTTTGTGACCAATGGTGTTGTTTGTCACGACTATCCCAGAGACACATGAAACAAGGGAACTTTGTGTACCCCCCTTGTTGACCTAAAAGAAAGTTAACCATTTTCAGATTAACACAAATAACCCATTTGTGGTCTTGATACTTAATTTTTTCCATAACCTTAGAAACATTTACGTATTCTTCTTTTAAAGTCCTCGAATGTGCAATAGGTATAGATCCGTACTTGTTACCGTTATGAAGCAAAACACACTTTAAACTTCTTTTTTTGCTGCTGTCTATGAAAAGACGCCAATCACTAGGTTGGTACTGTTTTAATCCCATCTGCTGCAAAATACCACCAGCATCGTTACAAAAAACTATTATCCTTCTCTTGAGAAAAATACGGTAACAGATTTTTTTCTCGGGTACGATAAAATGTAATGTTGGTTTCCGGAGTAAGCAAATTTTTTTCTTTTAAACGAGATGCTAAAATTTCAGAAGCTTCTTTTGGTAAGTTCAGATCTCTTACTAAGTCATTTAGTTCTTTCTGATTAAATGGTTGAGGTTCTGAAAGGCTACATTTGTAGTCTGAATCAGAGTCTTCACTTGATGTATTTCGTCCGGGTTCACAGAGATTTGGATCATCAGAAGATTTAGATGTGCTGGGTTGTACCTCTTGTGATTTTAATTGAGGTCGTTGAGCAGAAGATAAGTTAGGATATGACCACTTACTTCTATTTCCAGGGTTAATTCCGTTTATTTTCACAACGCACAAGTAGCAATCGTCATGATGGTTTTGAGGTTCTCGCCAAATCATGGGTGTTGAACATTATTGCATCTCTTTTTCCACTGGACCATAACCGTAGACATACCACACATTTCTGGCATACAATATGAGGAACCCATGGCTTGTCCTGATTACACAATTTTATTTTAAAGTCTTGATGATACGCATTTTTCACAAAGTCCGATATAGGTTTTCGATATTTTGCAAATATATATTCACCACAGATATAGCAAAAACAATCGGGATTAAGCACACTACATCTTCTTGACGAAGCCATATCTAAAACAACAACAAAATATATTTTAGTGTCCAATAAAAAACGAAAATCTAAGTGAAAATAGTAAATGACGGTAGTTAGCTATAACTCAAAAACAAAAGCTGTTAGAGAAAAATTGTTGCCATATTTAAAAAATACGCGTCAATTTGAGATAGAAACAAAAAAAAACACAGGAAACAAGCAATTTTCTTATTTTGTTGACCAGTGTTATCATACATAATGTACTCGTGATAATTTTCGTTCAATCTACACCCTGTGGAGAATATTCTAAAATTTTTTCAAAATTTTTTGATCAGTACTTTTTAAAATACCAGGTGTACAGGTATGAAATGCGGATTTTTTTTTTCTGAAAAGAACATGTTAAATTCGGAAGAATGATAAAAAGTGCTTTATTCTAAATATGCTCCATCGTTTGTTATACATTTTTCCCATCTTTCGGGAAGCCATTCTTTCACATCTTCGTACGAACCAAAGCGCTGCTCAGCAAGTGCGTGACCCATCGATGCAAAGAAGTGGAAATCGAAAGGAGCCAAGTCTGGTGAGTAAGTTGAACTTCCCAGCTGGGTGCTTCCAACGTGTCGCGAACTGGTTTTGCCGTATATGATGGAGCATTGTCATGAAGAACGAACGGTTCAAATCGTCAATTCTTGTTGGTAACGTTTAGTTTTAAAACCGTTTCCCCAGGTTTTAAGAGCTCATAATAGACCACGCCCCTCTGGTCCCACCAAACACAGAGCATCGTCTTTCTGCTATAGCAATTCGGTCTTGCGGTCGATGTGGATGGTGCGCCTGGGTCTACCCATTTTTGCGCTTGGGATTCTCAAAATAAATCCACTTTCCATCCCCTGTAACTATACGATGTAAAAACGACTTCCTTTTGTATAAAGCGAGCAAAATGTCACACGTGTTTTTACGCTTTTTCATTTGCCTGTCGTCCTCATGTGGTACCCATCTACCGGTCTTCTGAATCTTTCCCATCTCTCGTAGCCGATTGGAAACAGCTTGTTGACTAACACCCAATTGCTCGGCGAGTTGTTTTTGTGTTTGCGAATCATCTTCGTCCAACAATGATAGCAATTCCACATCTTCGTATTTTTTTGGCGGTTTTCCACGTTCCTTGTCTGCAACATCGAAGTCACCACTTTTGAAACGCCGAAACCATCGTTCACACGTATCTTGCGATAGAACATGTTCACCATAAGCTTCTCGAAGTAATCGGTATGATTCAACAGCAGTTTTTCTTCAAATGAAAACAAAAAATTAGTGCTGTCCGCGAATGCTCTTTGTTCGGTATAAATTTCGACGTGTTGAACACAACACTATGCACACACCTTTCCAATTTATCACTTGTGCGCATCTGACACTTGTTGATGACACAACCAAATGGCGCAGTGTCAAATCTTTATAGCACAAACTGCATTGGTGCACCATCTGTGGTCTGAAATCCGCATTTCATACTTGTACACTTGGTGTATTGGGGAGACAACGGTTTTTGGCCATTTTTTAAAAATAATAGAAAGAGAATTGTGCCCAAGTATTACATCATATATATTTTTGAACTTGTGTTCTCACAAGCTTTCATTTGACCCCCCCCCCCCCCCCCGATTTCACCCCCCCAAACTAACCCCTTAGATCAAAATTTAACTTTCAAAACTACACGGCTCGGACTAAGATCAATTCCTATATGTGTACCAAATTTAACTTTTTTATGTCAAATAGTTTCTGATAAAATCGAGTGTGACAGGCAAACAGACACCGAAGTGTTCCTTAGGGAACACTGAAAAGTTTATATTTACTCTGTTGTGCGATCATCCCGTAATATTGAAGAAATATTTATTTATTTAAATAGCTTTTGTTTAAACTACCGATTTTGCAGATTACTCTTTATAAGGTCGCAGAAGCAATTGAGTTGCATACTCCAGTCTATTTTAATAATATTTTATGGGAATTGTTAGATAGATTGATTGCTCCTAGAGAGATGCATGCTGGAAATATATCACATTTTATGCAGTTTAGCTTTCCGCTGTTCGTGCAACTCCCATCAAGAACTGTTTTATATGAAAAAACTCATCCCTTTGGAGTGAAATACCCAAGACTATATTTTTCACCAAATTGGTTAGATAGAATTCTATTAACGAGGCTATTAGGTAGTCGCAACTGACATGGGGAGAGGGTCATTGGCATGGATGGAATTCACAAAAATCATGTTATTTATTTTTACTACTCAGGAATTTTTACAGTTTGGACTGACATATTGTGTGTTGATTTTGTAACGTAGATAACGAGTTGGGGTCCGCTTAATGACTTTTAGAAGGTTGTAAATATCTTGACCTGCCTTTCATCCGAGTTGTGGTAATCGACATTATTAATTCTTAAATATTATTATATTAAATTAGGGTTAGTTCAGGTTAGGGTTTTCAGACTGAAATATACTCGAAAATCAACGCTGTACAAACCAGTGCACCCAAAGTGTTCAACTAATAGGTACAATTCATCATTTTTCGAAAAAGATAATTCAGTATGTACATAAAGAAATTGATGCTGTAACGTTTGTCAAATGCATGCCTTACAAATATAGTAATTACTGAAATATGTCTTTCGCTTTAATTTTCACACATAACGTAACTCGGCCGTTAATTTTGGTTTCGAAAAAGGTCTGTACCTCAACTTGGACCTTTTTATTGCCTTTCACCGACCGTTACCACAACTCGGTATTAACCATTTTGTACATATTCTTGAAATTCAATTATTCGACCTTTAAAGTAAAAAGGTGTAGGGATGGAATATATTTAAGAATACCGCTGTATATGTGTGCTTGCATTGTGTAATCAATAACAGCATACATACACTGCCGCTCACGGAAGTATTAAAACTTGTCAAAATTTAGTTATACACTGAATAACTTTCTTTTTAGTATTCGTTTCGTATTAAATTTTGTTTTGTTTAACCCTTTACCATTTTCCTAAGACAATATTGTTTTAAACGAAAATAATTAGTCTCTTGTAGGTTTTTATAAGCATTTGTTACGTCGAAAATGAGTATAAAAACGTACATAATACGTTCTTGAACTGTCACTCAACACTTCAACTCTTACTTTACTTCTGAACCCATCCCTTGTTTTAGATGTCCGCCGTCCGGAGCTCCTACTTCCGAGCTCACCAGTTTTTCATCAGAACTTGTGTTGTTTTTTCACGTCTCGTCTTGAATTTTCACGTTCAATATCCCGTGGTAAGCCTCTCTCCATAGGAACTCGTTCAGCCATTTTCACTTTACATAGAGAAAAGCTGTCGCGCGTAACATAGCGAAAAAATTATGGGTTTGTTCTTCGACGGTGAATCTTACATCGGCCTGGGTCATCGTGAGTAACATCCAGTGCAGAAGATCAGTTCATCAAACTGATGAGTAAGCGAAATAGAAGACGACTGCCCCAGATATTGCTGCAGAGTTTAATCCGTGACGCGATAAAATAATATCAGTCAGGATAATAAATTACGGCGGGGCAATAAGGACCAACGGCTTCAGTGAGCGCAAAACCATCTGGATATTTTTTTTGCGTTAATAAGATGGTTTTTTATTTACGAACAAAATACAACTTGATCAAACAAAATATTCCTCGTTATTCTCTGTACATTTTGCCCGCTTGTCTAGCAGGTCTCTGAAAATAGATGATGCGGTTATGCTTTTTAGTGTTCCGTACGGAACACTTATAAGATCACTTCGGTGTCTGTCTGTCTGTCTGTCTGTCTGTCTGTCTGTCACACCCGATTTTCTCCGAAACTATTTGACATAGAAAAGTGAAATTTGGTAATAATATAGGAATTGATGGCCTCATCAGAGCCATGTAGTTTTGAGAATTAAATTTTGACTTAAGGGGTTAGTTTTGGGGGGTGAAGTCTTAAGTGAAAAAAAAATTTCTTTACTAGGTCATCGAGTGTGGTGTCAAATGAAAGCTTGTGAAAACACGAGTAAAAAATATATATATAATATTATACTTGCGCGCACTTTTCTTTGTATTATTTTTAAAAATTCGCGAAAAATCGCTGTCCCGGGCCTTATCTCGAAAAGTACCTATCAAAAAATTTCGAAAAAATTCTGAAATATTCTCCACGGGGTGTAGATTGAACGAAAATTATCACGAGTGCATTACCTTTAATAATTTAAATGGTATATAAAAAAAAACAAAAATTTCAAGGTCATCAGATTTCAGTAAATATTGGAAACAAACTTTGTTGAAAACTCATTTGGGGTGTATTTTGTGAAGTCACTGATCATTTTATACCTCTGTGACAAATTATTTTTATTTTAAAAGCAATCAACGCAACGTACGGAACACTAATTGCGCAAGTTCAACTTGCACTTGACCGGTTTTTTTGAATGTTCTTCAATAAATTGAAGTAAAAATCGGCGAGGTGATGTTGCAGTGACCAAAATAGAGGAGGTCATGTCCATAGAAAAGCCGGACCAGGGAGAACTTCCCATCTTAAAGAAAATGTTCAGGATCCAAAAGATTAAAGTCACTGTTGTTCTTATTTTCGAATAAAAAATACATCGTCCTTTTCCCGTTATTGAAAATTAAGATTCCCCCATATTTGAGGCGTTGCGGATAGTAAGGGCGAACTCAACAAAATGAAGTTTCTAAAAAATTGAATTTATAGAAAAATCTAAATGGCGAACTCAACAAAATATTGGCAAAATTAGGTTTTTATTATTTATTTATAATTTATTAGCTTTTTATTATTTACTTAAGTAGAATAGTGTATTCCGTGAATTTTTAAATGTTTTTTAAATATTTATTTGTGTATTTTTTTTTCATATTTTACTGTTCGTTTCTGATGCTACACTATCACCTAAAATTGGCAATACCTGGGAAAAAATTAGACCGGTATTAAAAATTTTGAACACATTTTATTTAATTTTAAGGTTATTGTTTTAATTAAAGGTTTTGTTATTACAAAATAGTTACTTGATACAACATACAAAACAGTGGAAATATGGTATTGAAACTAACATAAAAAAAACTAAAGAAAAGAAACAAATAATTAGCCAAGTTCAGTTGTAATCTATTTGGTCATCGTCCATAACATCTTCATTTTCGGTGCTCTTATTCGTTGCTGCGTCTTGAGAGGCTATAATGTTAGTAAAGTACCGACTCCAAGGTAGGGGAACATACGGTAACAAGTCCTGAATGTCCTTTAATTTGGGGGCTGGTATTTTAATGGGAGCACTGTAAAGTCTCGTCAGTGTTTCACTGGCCAAATGAAAATGATCAGGATCATAGTTTTTCACCTTGCCTTTTTGTAGTTTGACTGCCGTTTTGACATCCAAATTGTAAGCAGAATGAATGTAGAAACCTTGCTTAAAGTTATTTGTAAATTCAAAGATCTTTCCATCTTTAAAACTTAGCACCAGCCATCTGCATTTTAGTAATTTTCTTTTGAAAATTAGAGAAATTGAAAATCATGTCCTGTCTAAGTTGGACAACGCAAAACTGGTTTTTTCGGCGACAGCTTTCAATCATTAACTTCCATGATCCTGATCCATGGTATACACAGTGCTATTCCGTATTTCTCTCTCAATGTTCCCAAAATCCCTATCACAGGGAAGGTATGAGTGCCCAGGTATCATAAAATAGTGTTTAATTTCAGTGAACTGGTCTTTGTGTATAAAGTATAGATTTGCCAAAACAAGATTTAAATTCTTGTTCTGTCCAGAACAGTTATCACTGAACATAATAACTTTTTTAACATTAACACCAACTTTACACAAATAATCGTACAAGCAACTTGCAATCTCACATGATCCACGCCTCCCTGTACTTTCATCCCAAAGGTACATCGTTGAAGAACCGGTTTTTACATTATGGATACAAAAGTTATAGGTCCATAGCTTCCTTTTGTAATACTGAATCCCAGTAGTCAGCTTTGGGGTTGGCAAAGCCTGCTGCAGATCAAAAGCTATGACCAGAAAAGAGTCATCGGCATTACTCCTTAATCCCTTAAGAAGAGACTGAGCAGCTTTTGCACGGGTCAGATGTAACTCCTTCTCTTGTTTAAGATTCTCGATTTCAGCAACATTTTCGGAATCGTGCATTTGACTACTTTTAATTTTTATGTCTACTTTATCGCAATAATTACAGGTGTCACTTTTTGGGGGCTCAAAACCAATATTGAACTGCATATTAAACGTATCACGATAATAGTGCTGATTTACCGGGCTGTAACCAGGGTAATTTTCCGTAAGCCAACAATTTTGATAAGTAAGCATTCTGTAGATCATAGTTTCCAATTTGCCAAGAGTCAAAAATATTGGTGACCAGTTCAGCGCCTATTTTTCTCAAAACATCCACACTTGCAAGGAGGTCCAATTTTGCGGGCAACAACGTGCCTTTTGTTATTTCTTGAAATGTAAGCACTTCCTGAATTTCGTTTCAACTTACACTCGTTTTTTTTGCCAATCATTCATCTTAGCAGGTCTCTTTCGCGAATAACCCGACACAGCACTACCATCTAAATGTTGTACACTTACTTCACTACTAGAAGGTCCAGGTTGCGCCATACTTTTCTTAAAAAAAGAAGCAACAAAACCAAACAAAACATAAACGTATTAACTTCAAAATTAACTTGAACTAACACGCAGAAAGCGTAAAATTTCAAGTAAACCTCATTTAGTGACGCAATACCGGCGGTTGCTCCGCGCGAAATTGTTGAGTTCGCCCTTACTACCCGCCCGGCTATCGCCTGTTCGAAATTTTTTCATTTATTTGATACTGAAATTTGAAGGCGAAGCAAGGGCGAACTCAACAATTAGACCGGTATGTGATGTAGGAAAAGTACTATAAAATAGAATTATATAAAAAAAAAAAATTTGACCCAATGTTGAGTTCGCCCTTACTATCCGCAACGCCTCATTTGAGGATGCGATCGCTCGTCTTTAAAAGCTCTACAAGTTCAGTTTGAAACTCAATAGCCTTATTGAGATTACCTAATAAATCAAAGTACTCTACCCGTTCATTCGTTTAATTTACCCCCGTCATTTAAAAGAAACGATTCTTTTGAACGGTCGAAAAGATTATTTAATTGGCTGACAATTTTTAATCTTTATAAGTGCCTCGCAAACAATTTCGTTCTAATAGTAATTGAATTAGAGCTTGTTAGAGACTCTATTCTTTAAGAATGGTGACACGTGACGTTTTAGTGGAGATAAATCTTTTAGCTTTGAAAGGCCAAGACTAATAAAAAATAATGACTTTCCTTAGAAATCCATTGTAAAGTTAAGTTTCAAATTATTTTATTGAAATGAAAATGTTATATTTAAGAGGGACATACCTACAGTAATAAGGTACTGAGGGCCACAGTTTAACTGCTGAAATCAAATGCGATATTAAGATTGCATGTCACACGGCACGCGAATTTTCTTAATTTTTTTAAACAACACACACCAATTCACAAGTCAGGCAACCGTGATCAGATAATTAATTATCGACCAATTACCATATTAAGTATCATTCCTAAGGTTTTGGAACACATAATAACTGAATTCTTGACTACTCAGCTAAGTCCCAATATTAGTACCCGTCAGTTTGGGTTTCAGGGTGGCAAAAGTGCGGATCTGAATCTGCTGTCATATGTCGACTTTGTGTCTGGCGCTTTGGAGAGGGGAACTCAGGAACATTCGATCTATATTGACTTTTCCAAGGCGTTTGACAGGGTAAACCATGTTGTTCTTCTGTCCAGGTTGAGGAAGGCGGGTGTTGGAGGGGTGATGTTGAATTGGCTTGCCTGCTATTTGATTGGACGTACACAGACTGTCCGCTTTAATAACTACTTATCAGATACTGTACATGTCCACTCTGGAGTTCCTCAGGGATCGCACTTGGGTCCTCTTCTGTTTAACTTATTTATTAATGACTTGACTCATCGTTTTGCACATAGTGAGGTCCTCCTTTTTGACGAAGATTTAAAGTTGTATATTGAGGTGTCTACATTTGATGATTGTAACAGACTTCAGATAGATTTGCATCAGCTTGTATCTTGGTACAAGGACAATGGTATGGAGCTAAATGCGACTAAGTGCCATTCTATCGTTTTCAGTAAGTCCCGGACTTAGATTATCCATACAAGATCGAGGATGCTGTTCTTGAACTAGTGTCTGAAATCTAGGGCTTATTATTGACTCAAAATTAACTTTTATACCTCATATACAGAATATCGTTTCCAAGTCTCTCCAGCTTTTGGGATTTATTAGGCGTATTACACTGGGCTTTAATAGTATAGCTGCAATCAAGCAGCTGTACTGCTCACTGATTAGAGCTCGTTTAGAGTATTCCTCCAGTGTCCTTGCTATGGTACTCACATTCAATGCATTGAGAGAGTGCAGCACAAATTTCTGAGATACATTGCCTTTAAGATAGACCTGAGCTTACCTACTCTCAGATAGAAGCTGAGCTTCACATTCAAACTTTACAAGATCGCAGAGTTGCTATCGATCTCAAAATGCTTTATAATATTCTCCATAGTAACTACCATTGTCGCTTTCTGCTGGACAGAATTGGTCTGCATGTACCTTCCAGGGTGACCCGTTCGAGGAACACTTTTTTTGTGCCATCCCACAGGACTAACTACGGATGCAATAATTTTGTATCTATCTCATTTACATCAACGATCTGCTGGAAAAGACCGAGAATCCAATCTCATTTACATTAACGATCTGCTGGAAAAGACCGAAAATCCAATCTACAGCTTTGCAGATGACAGTACACTTATCTCTTCATTCACTTTGCACGCTCGGACATCGGCTACTCAGACGAATATCCGCAGACAGCAGGAGAAGTCATTCAACTTAACAAAGACCTGGAAGAAATTCTATCTTGGGGTGACAGTAACCAAGTGGAATTTAACGCTACAAAAACCCAGGCAGCAGTTTTTTATAAAAAAGTTAACGTTGCTGAACCCGACATAGTTATGTCGGGGTACTCCATTCCTCTAACATCGTCACTCAATTTGTTGGGCGTTAATTTGGGAGCAAATATGTCCTGGCATGAACATGTTGCAGGCATAGCAAGGAGAGCTTCTCAAAAGTTGGGAATATTATTTTGAACCAGAAAGCTTTACACTCCACAACAACTGTTAATTCTTTACGAAGCTCAAATTCGACCAACTATGGAATACTGCTCCCATGTTTGGAGCTCCGCTCCCAAACATACACTGCATTTGTTGGATTCTATTCAGAGAAGAGCTGTTCGTCTGATTGGAGACCCGAACTGACCGTCGGCCTTAATTCGCTGGAACATCGAAGAACGGTTGGCGACTTGAGCCTATTCTAGAAGTACTTTCATGGAAAGTGGATGTGGCCCGGTTAATTCCTCCCAGAGCGGTGCATGTTAGAAGTACACGTCGCGCTTATTCTTCACATCCGTATGAGGTTCAGCTTGTTACTCCTCGTACAACGCTTTTCAAGCAGTCTTTGGAGAACATCATCCCTTTGGAATAATTTGCCCAGGACTGTGTTTCCCACCGAGTACAATCTACAGCGATTCAAGAACAACGTGAATCGCTTTCTCCGCACACGTGTCGCTCCTATAGCGCTTTAGGGACTTCCCTGTAGCACGTGTGCTAGACCCATAAAAAAAAAAAAAATAGGTTATGTCGCCTTGCCAATGAGCATCCCAGTCTGGACTTTTTCGTTGAAAGATCTGTGTTTTATAGACAGTTGTGTGGAGTATGATGTGCATTTTGTTACTTTTTGTTACTTATTGTTACATTCATTATTTCCTTTTCTATTTTTATTATTATTATTATTATAATTTTCTTTTTTCTCTTTCCCTCATTCTTATTCTAAAATTTTCTTTTTTACTTTATTGTCGTCTTAAGATATTTTATTGTAATGTTGTAAAATCGGGCATTGCCCGTTAATTAATAAAATAAAATAAAAATAAACCGTTTTGAGATTAGAAGAAACGGTCAGACATTAGAGTAATTATGACAGCATCTTCAGATTCAGCAGCTCTGGCAAAATTAAAATTTGTAATTTAATCTGTGAAATATAAGGTTCGCGACGTTTCTACAACAGTAACATTTTACCTTCTTTGAAAAAATCGACAATTTGCTCATTGCTTTCCTAGCGAACATGCTGCTTTAAAATAAACACTCGGTTTTTTATCACAATAAAGAATTACTTGATCCCAGTATTACAACCCTATTATTAACAAAAAAAGATTGAGCACAACTGAAATTTGACATTTCTCTTTATATACTATTCTGTTAAAACTGGAAATAATACAAAAATAATATAATTTTCCTTGACTTCAAGAATCGTGAAAATGAGTTATAACACATTATATTCGAAACAACCCCGTTCACTGCCCCTCCCCCCAAAGCCCATTAATAATTTCCAGTCTTCTCGACTTGAAGAACGTTAAAAAGCACAGTAACGCGTTATATAAGAACCGACCCCTCTGAACCATCCCTCACTTTTTTACCCCTTATATGCTTGACCATGAATGATGACAAAATAGTATAATTTTCAGATTCTTGGTCTTCAAACAGCCATATTACACGGTATATATTAACTTGCTCCATTACCCCTGTATCCCCTTATATCTTTGACTACAAACAGTTGAAATTTGTTCGTTAGCCAACCAAAAACCAACAAATCTCATACTCCTATGGACACATACAAAATTTATTGATGTCGTTTCGTCTCCTTCTTTTTGGCTAGGCACATCGCTCATAAAACGATAGGTTCTTTGCCTACTTTAAGTACTATATAACACGTAGGCTGAAAAGTTTTTGCTTTAGCTACTTATAACACATTTTTTTTTTGCAAAATTCGACGTTTTCATCAATATAGTCTCCTTCAAGAGCGAAACCATCAGTCCAACGCTTTTCTAACATTTCTATACAACACAATTTTGTAGATTTTTTTTTCATATTTTCCGGTATAACCACCTCATTTGGGCGACCAGAGCGTTCAGCATCAATTATATTTATATGACCGCGTAAATGTGAGTGATTTTCCAGGGGCAGAGTCCCCGTAACAGTATCAAGCCATTGCTTTGCTTAAACGGTTTTTTTCCCATCAAAAATCAGCGTTTAATCAACACACGAAATTCGATTTTGTCCATTGTTTTGAAAATATCAAAAGTAGCGTCAGTAAAACTACTGTAACTTGTAAACTAATCGTCGGTCATAAAATTTTGATACGTGTCGTTTAAAGGTTGTTACTTCCTAAAAGTCATATGGATTTTTTTGAAAAGGGCGACATCTATGTATCAGACCAAAAACTTTTCAGCGTACGTGTTACCAGGTGTACAAGTATGGTCCATCGCTTGTTATACATTTTTCCCATCTTTCGGGCAATTTATGAATACCACGCCAGTAAAAATCTTCCCCTTTTGCTGCGAACCATTCATCGAGCCATTTTTTCACATCTTCGTACGAACCAAAGCGTTGCTCAGCAAGTGCGTGACCCATCGATGCAAACAAGTGGTAATCGGAAGGAGCCAAGTCTGGTGAGTAAGCCGCATGGGATAGAACTTCCCAGCTGGATGCTTCCAACGTGTCGCGAACTGGTTTTGCGGTATGTGATGGAGCATTGTCATGAAGAAAAATGACTTTGTGTTGCCTCTTTCGGTATTCTGGCCTTTTTTCTAGCAGCGAACGCTTCAGATCGGTTAATTGTTGTTGGTAACGTTTAGTATTAACCGTTTTCCCAGGTTTTAACAGCTCATAATAGACCACGCCCCTCCGGTCCCACCAAACACAGAGCATCGTCTTTCTACCAAAGCGAGTCTCTTGCGGTTGATGTGGATGGTGCGCCTGGGTCTACCCATGATTTTTTGCACTTGGGATTCTCAAAATAAATCCACTCTTCATCCCCTGTAACTATACGATGCAAAAACGACTTCCTTTTGTACCGAGCGAGCAAAATGTCACACGTGTTTTTGCGCATTTCCATTTGCCTGTCGTTCAACTCATGTGGTACCAATCTACCGGTCTTCTAAATTTTTCCCATCTCTCCTAGCCGATTGGAAACAGCTTGTCGACTAACGCCCAATTGCTCGGCGAGTTGTTTTTGTGTTTGCGAATCATCTTCGTCCAACAATGCTTGCAATTCCACATCTTCGTATTTTTTTGGCGGTTCTCCACTTTCCTTGTCTGCAACATCGAAGTCACCACTTTTGAAACGTCGAAACCATCGTTCACAGGTTTCTTGTGGTGGAGCATGTTCACCATAAGCTTCTCGAAGTAATCGGTATGATTCAACAGCCGTTTTCTTCAAATGAAAACAAAAAATTAATGCTGTCCGCGAATGCTCTTTGTTCGGTATAAATTTCGACATATTGAACACAACACTATGCACACACTTTTCCAATTTATCACTCGTGCGCGTCTGACCCTTGTTGATGACACAACAAAAAAATGGCGCAGTGTCAAAACTTTATAGCACAAACTGCATTGGTGCACCATCTGTTGTCTGAAATCCGCATTTCATACTTGTACACTTGGTGAGAATCAAAAATGTTTCGTTTATCGTTCTAACAGACATATCGACGGCAATTGAAAACTATATTCTAGGGAGAAACGTGAGGAAATGAAAGATTTCGAAAGGTGAAAACAATACTTTCGTCAATACTGAGGGACATAATAAGTTTTTGAAGCCCACAGGGCGCTATTCACATCTCATTGGGGGACTATTTATAGGGTGGGCCATTTAAAAGTTTAAATTTAAAAATGCAATAAAACAAAAACGGTTTGAAATTTTGCCAAATTTATTTTTTTTGTTGTGAAGTACAATTGTTCCGGTTAGAGATGGAATATTATTTCATTCGTATGGCTGCCGCGGCTGGCCTCACAGTACCCCATTCGATCGGACCAATTTTCGAGCACTTTTTTCGAGTGTATGGGGTCGTATCTTGGCAATGGCATCACGAATGTTGGCCTTCAAATGCTCAATTGTCTCTGGTTTGTCGGCATAACACTTGTCTTTAACTGCGCCCCACAGAAAATAGTCCAACGGTGTCAAATCGCAGCTTCTTGGCGGCCAATTGACATCACCATTTCGGCTAATTAAACGGCCATCAAACGTTTGACGCAATAAATCGATTGTGGCATGAGATATGTGACAAGTTGCACCATCCTGTTGAAACCAAACATCGTGAAGAGCGGGCACAAAAAAAGTCGGTTATCATGGTGCGATAGGTGTCTCCATTGACCGTAATGGTTGCGCCGTCCTCATTTTCAAAGAAATATGGGCCAATGATGCCTCCGCTCCACAAGCCGCACCAAACAGTCACTCGTAATGGGTGCATTGGCTTCTGTAAGACCACGTGTGGGTTTTCTGAGCCCCAAATACGGCTATTTTGCTTATTAACGTACCCACCAAGATGAAAATGAGCTTCATTCGAAAAGATGATTTTTTTGGCAAAATCGACACCATCGTGCAGTTTCTCGTTGGCCCATCTAGCGAAGCGAAAACGAAGCGAATGGTCATGCGGCTTCAACTCTTGAACCAATTGAACTTTGTAAGGCGTCATACCGAGATCTTTTCGCAAAATTCGACGTAAACTGGTGCGTGAAATGTTCAATTTTTGAGAACGATGACGAGTTGATGTTGATGGATTCTCACGCACACTCTCAACCACAGCTTCGATATTTTCGGGTGTACGCACTGTACGAGCACGGTCACGTCTTGGCGCATCAACAATGAAACCAGTTTCACGAACTTTCTCTGCGACCAAATTTTGTACGACATTTTCGTACAATTTCCGACCAATTGTCTTTGTTTTGGAAATAAATTTCCAATAAATCCCAACGTTGCTCAAGCGTAAATCGATTCATTTCGTTCAGTGGAGATAATATACTGAATTTTGTGACAGAATAGAATGACATAAATATTGCCAGATTCGAAATAACCGGTGGTTCAAATTTAAACCGATAGATGGCCCACCCTTTATAATAACCACGAAATTAACCAGAAAGAAAAGGGTGAATGCATTAGAACCCCAAAATAATTGTTTCTTTTGCAATAAACGCAATAAAAATCGGGAACAAGAAAAGTAGTTTCGTGTGCCATTATTAATCCTTTGTTAAACATTTTTATAGAATTAGTGGATGACAACAATACAATTAATAATGGTGTGATGTTGTTATAGATTAGTTTTTCCTAAAAATTATCTTATCTAAGTTGTAGTTAAAAATCATTACTTGTTCGTGGCATTTTCTTTATGTCTGTTTTGAAGAAACTTGTCTATTGCATTTCACTGAATAGGTTTTTAGAAGACATAATATTAATGACTATGAAAATAGACACATAGACAGTTCTAGTATTGTTTTGATTTAGCATAGCTTAGATAACTAGCAAATTTATCTATGTACTGTAATAACATTCCTCAACGATTATTTTTTAGTGTTTTAAAACGGATGTCTTTTATATGTTTTAAAAATTATCAACCGCATCGGTTCCTTCCATCAGAATTTTAGGTTAGCGGCACATTCTATTATTGATTGTGGAATAGTTTTGGAAAGGAGGGGTTAAAATCAACCCGTGAGTTCCTTGTGGTGAAAGATCCCGCGTTTTTCGTTTTAAATGGAATAACAGGTAGGTTGAAAAGTTTTTGGTCTGACACATAAATATCGCCCTTTTGTGGACGCCCAAATGAGGTGGTTACACCAGAAAGCAAAAAAAAAAACAAAATTCCTCTGTTCGAAATGGATGCATTTGCTTTTGCCGCATTTGCTTACAGTGGACCAAAAACAACAACGCGTTGATGATTCTGAGCGCTGTTTTGACCTGTTTAAGAGCAATAAAAAGGATTTTTTCATGCCATATGTGACTATGGATGAAACATGGATCCACCACTACACACCGGAATCAAATCGGTAGTCAGCTGAGTGGACAGCAGTCGGTGAAAGCCGTCCGGAGCGACCAAAGACACAACGGTCGGCTGAGATGGTTTTGGCCTCTATATTTTGGAATGCGCATGGAATAATTTTCATTGATTATGCTGAGAAGAGAAAAAACCAATAATAGCAAATATATAAAGTTATTGGTGCGTTGAAGGCCGAAATCACAAAGAAATGGCCCCAAATGAACAAGAACATTTTACATTAACGATCTGCTGGGAAAGACAGGAAATCCAATCTACAGCTTTGCAGATGACAGTACGCTTATCTCTTCATTCACATTGAACGCTCGGACATCGGCTACTCAGGCAAATATCCGCAACTTAACAAAGATCTGGAAGAAACTCTATCTTGGGTTAACGGTAACCAAGTGGAATTTAATGCTACAGAAACCCAAGCTGCAGTTTTTTCTAAAAAAGTTAACGTTGCCGAACCCGACATAGACATGTTGGGGCACTTCATTCCCCTAGAATCGTCACTCAATTTGTTGGGCGTTAATTTGAGAGCAAATATGTCCTGGCATGAACATGTTGCAGGCATAGCAAGGAGAGCTTCTCAAAAGTTGGGGATGTTATTTCGAACCAGAAAACTTTACACTTCACAACAACTGTTAATTCTTTACAAAGCTTAAATTCGACCAACTATGGAATACTGCTTCCACGTTTGGGGCTCCGGTCCCAAACACACTTGGAACTAACCGGCGGCCTTGATTCACTGGAAAATCGAAGAACGGTTTGCGACTTGAGTCTGTTCTGCAAGTATATTCATGGAAAGTGTTCGAAGGATGTAGCCTGCTTAATTCCTCCCAGAGCGGTGCATGTTAGAAATATACGTCGCAGTAATACTTCACATCCGTATGAGGTTCAGCTTGCTGCAGTCTTGTCAATTGCTGACAGTAGAGTACAGAGTCAATCGTCTGACCATGCTCATGATACACATTTTCCTTCCAACCAAACACAGAATCACTCTTTGTTCTCGTTAATCCGGCTTTGCCATGGTTTGTGGAGTTTCATCTTTTTCCGACTACGATTTTTTTTGCACATTATTGTCATACGTAATCTAACACGTAGGCTGAAAAGTTTTTGGTCTGACACATAGATGTCGCCCTTTTCAAAAAAAATCATATGATTTTTAGCATGTACCAACCTTCAAACGACACGTGTCAAAATTTCATGATATTTCGACGATTAGTTTACAAGTTACAGTGGTTTTAGTGACGCTACTTTTGATATTTTCAAAACAGTGGAAAAAAATCGAATTTCATGTGTTGATTAAACACTGTTTTTTGGGGAAAATATACCGTTCAAGCAAAGCAATGGTTTAATGAATGTTACGGGTACTCTGACCCTGGAAAATCACTCATCATTTACTGGTATGCTGAGTTTAAACGCGGTCGTACAGACACAAATGATGCTGAACGCTCCGGACGCCCAAATGAAATAGTTACATCGGAAAACATCCAAAAAAATCCACAAAATTATTTTGGATGACCGTAAAGTGAAATTGTCTGAAATAACTAAAGATATCAAAAAAACGTGTTGGTCATATTTTGCATGAACATTTGGGCATGAGAAAGCTTTGTTCGAAATGGGTGCCGTCTTTGCTCTCAGTGGACCAAAAACAACAACGTGTTGGTGATTCTGAGAGCTGTTTGGATCTGTTTAAGCGTAATAAAAAGGATTCTTTCATGCGATATGTGACAGTGGATGAAACATTGATCCACCACTACACACCGGAATCAAATCGGCAGTCGGCTGAGTGGACAGCAGCCGGTGAAAACCGCCCGAAGCGATCAAAGACACACCAGTCGACTGGGAACGTTTTTGGCCTCTGTCTTTTGGGATGCGCATGGAATAATTTTCATCGACTATGCGAGAAGCGAAAGACCATCAGTAGTGACTATTATATAAAGTTATTGGTATGTTTGAAGGCAGAAATCACAAAGAAACGGCCCCAAATGAACAAGAAAAAAGTGCTCTTTCATCAAGACAATGCACCGTGTCACAAGTCAATGGTTACGATGGCAAAATTGCATGAATTGAAGTTCGAATTGCTTCCTCATCCACCGTATTCTCCAGATTTGGCCCTCAGCGACTATTATCTATTCGCAGACCTCAAAAGAATTCTCGCGGGAAAGAGATTTGGCTCCAATAAAGAAGTTATCTCCGAAACCGAAGCCTATTTTGAAGGCAAAGACAAATCCTTCCACAAGAAAGGTATAGAAATGTTAGAAAAGCGTTGGACTGATTGTATGGCTCGTGAAGGAGACTATGTTGATGTATAAAGTCGAATTTTGCAAAAAAAAAAAATGTGTTTTAAGTAGCTAGACGAAAAACTTTTCAGCCTATGTTATTTTTATCGTTTATGATCCACCGCTACAGAAATGACTTGATTTAGTTACGTTTCTGTAGAGATTTGCAGATGAAAATTCGATAGAGTAAATGTTTCACCATCAAATCATGTGACACCCAAACATAGAGTTTCTTTTTATAGCCAGCTTTATCTAAATCGTTTAAAAGTGTTTGGTGATGGATACTTAGTTCTTTGGCGATGTATATTTAGTTCTTTGGCGATGTCATGCCGGTCTTCCTCAACTTTCTCCAAAATTTTATCAACTTTTCCTGCCACTGATCCACCAATGCAAGGAGCATTGTAATTTTCATACATTTTCAAGACGCTCTAAGTCTTAATAAACGAATTCCAACAGTTTTTACACGTCCACTACTGTCAAATATGTCATTATCAGAGTGTAAAGATCATGTGGATTTTTCATTATGTTCAAATTAAACTGAACAATTTTTTTGCGTTGTAATCGAATCGAATCGAAACTGTCGAATCAGTATTGATTTTAGAACCGCCCATTTGTAAGAGAAGTACTGGGTAAACCATTTTACCTTGTTAGTGTTCCGTACGGAACACTTATAAGATCACTTCGGTGTCTGTTTGGCCGTCTGTCCGTCCGTCTGTCTGTTACACCCGATTTTCTCCGAAACTATTTGTCATAGAAAGTTGAAATTTGGTAATAATATAGGAATTGATGGCCTCATCAGAGCTATGTAGTTTTGAAAGTTAAATTTTGACTTAAGGGGTTAGTTTTGGGGGGTGAAATCGGAAGTGAAAAAAAAAAAATTTTTACTAGGTAATCGAGTTGGTGTCAAATGAAAGCTTGTGAAAACACGAGTAAAATATATATATATATATATATATATATATATATATATATATATATATATATATATATAATGTAATACTTGCGCGCACTTTTCTTTGTATTATTTTTAAAAAATCGCGAAAAATCGCTGTCCACCCGCCTTATCTCGAAAAGTACTTATCAAAAAGTTTTGAAAAAAGTCTGGAATATTCTCCACGGGGTGTAGATTGAACAAAAATTATCACGAGTGCATTACCTGTAATAATTTATCTGGTATATAAAAAAAAACAGAAATTTTAAGGTCATCAATTTTCAGTAAAGATTGGAAACAAACTTTGTTGAAAACTCATTTGGGGTGTGTTTTGTGAAGTCACTGATCATTTTATACTTCCGTTACAACATTTTTTATTCTAAAAGCAATCAACGTACGGAACACTAATTGCGCAAGTTCAACTTGCACTTGACCGGTTTTTTTTTATTATATTTTTTTAAGTTCTTCGTGACTGGTACTTATTTATTATTATTTTAGGGAATCGCACCAACTTATGTGAAATTATTTTTCCATGGTGTAATCCAAACAAGTGTAAAATGTAACCTTTCCTATTCTTGGAACCAAATGTTACTTTTTCTATTTATTTCTCAATTAACAAGTGTTTCATAATATTAAAAGATATATTATAAAATAGTGTTTTATTGTAAACCGTATTATCGTTTGAGTTCGTCGTAAAAAGTTGTTTTGTTTATAAGAAGCACGACATTGCAATAACAACAATAAAAATAATGATAGGCTATTGCCGTTCATGTAAATTACAAAGGCAATTTTAATTGATACAGCAGTTTCTTTGAAAATAGTTGGGAAATTTTTTCGAAAATCAGCAAAAAATTGTACGATTTCAGTACTCTATATATACGTACGTCTTCCTAGTATAATAGAAATAGAGAAATTAAAAAATTATTAATATATTACTATAATTCTCAGTAATATCTTGGATTTAACTTGTTTTTTTCTTTAATTTAGTTGACTTTTCACACTTTGTGGTCCTTTAGCAATTGAGATACTCCTATATAAATATTATTTTTGCGTCATTTACCAGATCAGTTTTATCTTAACTTCTTTCATTAATAACACTTGATAGTGGCGACGGTTTATAAATAAATATTTGTGATGGATTTGTCCAGTTGTCTGTTTATTTTTTAAACATATTGGTGCTCTTTGTCTGAAACATCAAAAATAATAATAAGCAATAAGTTTACTCTCTTATAGTTAGTTAAACTAATCACAAGATTTGTTAAAGCGTAGTGGCGTGATTCTAGAAATTTCTGCATGGTAAGCAACTTTTCCTAATGATCGTATTCTGGTTTTTTTTTTCGTCGATAAGTACGACATAAATTGTTTGGAGATCTGCATGGTGGTGATAAATTATCACATGAACGGCTTGGAAGGAACCTAATAATTCTCAGGTAACCAAGATAGGGGAACATAATAAACTCAAAACCTGCAGTGCGCAAACAGGAACAATCGCCTACTCCGCCTACAACCAACCGAATAAAGAGGCCGTAGAGAGAATATCACAAAGTTGAAAAAACTAGCAATTAAATCTGTATTTAAGCAAATATCTTAAGAAATTGCGAGCTTCTAAGCTAACTTAAGTTAGCTTCAAGCGGCAGCAGCAGTAGCAGCAAGGTCACGGTATCAAGTAGCAGCAGCAGCGGGATGAAAATGCCAAATGAGATTTTGGCGAAACGTTGTGCCAATTCATCGTTAGACAAACGGATTGAAACCCGGAATTCTATACATAAATATATATATATATATATATATATATATATATATATATATATATATATATATATATATATATATTTATATATATATATATAAATATATATATATATATATATATATATATATATTTATATATATATTTATATATATATTTATTATATATATTTATATATATATATATATATATATATATATATATATATATATTATATATATATTTATATATATATATATATATATATATATATATATATATATATATATATATTTTATATATATATATATATATATATATATATATATATATATATATATATATATATATACATATATATATACATACCGTCGATACTCTATATAGTGAAAGACCAAAATGTTGACCGAAATTTCACTATAGAAAGTTTTTTACTATATAAAGAAAAAATCCGTATATATTGCTATGTATGTATTTTATATTGGTAATCATTTACTTGTATTTTATAAGGTACAAGCAACAAAAAAAATTGAATTATTAGAAAAGATTTTATTAAACATTTGAAAGTTTAAATAGTACATAGCATGTACAGGGCTAAATACATACTTAAAGTCCGTACGTTATATCTTTACCCGTGCGTCATAGTTTTTAAGGCTATATAACAGACGACTATTATATTATTTGTCTCTTTTCACCAATAAATCGTAGGTATTGGTAAAAAGAAACAAAAAATATAATAGTCGTCTGGGATATTGCCTGAAAACTATGACGCACGTGTAAAGATATAACGTACGGACTTTATGTATGTATGTACTACGTACGAAATAAAAAGAATAATACAAAATCTGTTAATACATATGTACATACTACGTACATACGTACTAGGAAAAGTAATCAGTTATTTTCTTTTGAACATTACTTTTGAAAAATAATTGTTGCTCGACAAAATTCTCGCATTTATTCAAATGCATAAAGATTTGATCAGGTACACTTTCCTGGCCCCTGAGAGTAGTTCGCACAATGTCAAATGCATTTCTTATTTCATTTTCACTAAATTTAGCAGGACATTCCCCGGTTTCAGTTTCTTCTTCATGATCTATTACTTTTATATCGTCAATTACGTCTTGGTCAGTTGGGAGATCTATCGTGCCAACATCATTGTCGATTTCTAAGAAATCTTCAAGTAAAAAATCTGCGTCGACGGTAGCAGTTTTTTGTAGAATACCCCAATGCCTTTTTAAGGTAGCGAGATCCATTTCGTCTTCTTCTTCCCATTCGTCAATTTTTTCAGTAAAACCTGCTTTAGAAAAGCAGTTTTTGATAGTTTTCTGAGAAACATTTTCACTCCATACTTTAGCGACTTCGGTTATACACTCTTTAAGGGTAATCAATTTTTGGACTGGAAGGTTGTTATCAATCGCATTAACAATTTTGTGAACAATTCTGTTTCGGTAATGATGTTTTATGTTTTTTATAATACCCTGGTCCATAGGTTGCAATTTGGAGGTCATGTTTGGTGGAAAAAGATCAATTCAATATTCCTTAATTTTTTACTTACAGTAATTGGATGTGCAGGACAATTGTCTATAAACATCAGAATCTTTCGCTTTTGGCTTTTCATTTTCGTGTCCAGTTCTTTGACCCATCTTTCGAAAATCTCAGAAGTCATCCATGCCTTTTTATTATTGGCGTAATCTAACTCCAGAGATTTAACTCCTTTTAAACAACGGGGATTTTTGCTTTTACCTATGAGCAGTAATTTCAGTTTTTCTGAGCCATCCATGTTTGCTCCAACCATAAGTGTCACCCTTTCTTTACTTGTTTTAACACCAAAACATTTATCACTTTTAAAAGCAAAAGTTTTATTTGGCAAACATTTAAAAAACAAACCGGTTTCATCACAATTGAAAAAGTTTTTGGCTCGTACTTTTTCAATGCACTTTTTAAAACAGTTTCAGTCCAAATGTCACAGTCCTCCTGACTAACGCTTGCACTCTCGCCAGACACCGTCTTGAAAACAATTGAATTGCGAGTCTTTCAGGCACTCAACCACCCCTCACTAGCTTGAAAATTAACGCAATTAAATTTTTTACCAAATTGTAGAGCCTTTTGCTTTATTAAATTTCCCGATATTGGTACGTTTTGATGCGTACGGGCCACTTGAAACCATCGTAAAACTGCTTCATTTACATCCTCGTAAGTACTCACCCGTACTCGTTTTCGACTGCTTGGAACACTAGGTTTCTTGATGATACTGTGGCGACTTTTTATTATCAGAGAGACGCAACTTGGAGAAACACCAGATTTTGCAGCAACATCAATTTTTTTGCAGCCTTTATCAACTTCCTCCAAAACTTTAATTTTCTCAGCTAAACTTAAACACACTCGCTTGGACATCTTACTTGATTCTTAAACAAAAAGAAACTGAATCTGAATTTGCGAATTACTAGGCCTCGACTATAAAATGGGTTTTTCCCCGGATTTCTATAAAATGGGTTATTCCCGGGTTTCTCACATAAATCTACCTGATTTATTTGCCAACCATTAGGCGTTATAAACGCGTTAAGAACCTTTTCAAAAGAATGCGTCATAAAAATGGAATTCGTGCTAATGTTAGATAAAAATGGGAAACCCGAAATGGCCAAGATCTCGATAAATGCATAAAAATTTATACACAAAATTCCGGTAAAAATTTTATTATATAGAGTGTTACTATTTACAGATTCACTATACGCAGGGCTTTTTACATGAAGTTTCATTAAAATATTCTAGGTCTTGTAAAAATTGCACTATAAAGAGTTTTTCACTATATAGAGTTTCACTATAAACAGTGTCGACTGTATATATATACAGGGTGCCCCATATGTATGGAATAATGATTCCTCAGCTTTTATTAATGAGTGTATCAAAAAATCGTTTAAATAAAAGTTGTGCACACACAATGCACATACTGACGTTGACAATAAAATGTTTTGAACTGCCAGTTCGAAGAAATTACGCCATTTTAAATTTTTTTAGATGGAAAACCCTGTATATTATTTTATTTTTAAGTCCTACTAAAGATTCTAGATATTGTTTGTCTAACATACCATATGTCTAAATTGAACTGTTTTGGAATTATTGATATTTGAAATTAAGGAGATCAAATTAAAAAAAAAATTAAGCCAAACATTTACTGTCAGGTAAGGACTTAACGCGTCAAAACATTATTTATTGACGAAAACGTTTATTGTAGCATTTTGTGAAACCGCAATTTGAGCGTAATATGATAATGGTACACATTTAACAGAAACTGAAGGAATCACTTTGTTAATGATGGTTGGTTACGGAGACCGTGAGGACAGGAGGTGTGTGATACTCAATCCGTAGTTAGCAAAACATTAAAACGATTTAGACAATCAGGTCATGTATTAAACAGCTTTATCAAAGAAGATTACACAATGAATTACTTACCCTGGAACCAACCCAAGATATAGAGCAAGAATATGAACGCATTAAAAAAGTGATCCACAAGGTGGCACAAGAAACTTTAGGAGAGTATAAGTGGGAAGAAAAAAAACATGCAGATATTACATAACAGAAGAATTTAAAGAACTAATAGACGCAAAAAATAGATTACACCAAAAATATTTAACACACAAGTCAGAATCTACCCGGGCAGAATACAAAGAAAAAAATAGAGAGGTACGTAGGGAAATCAAAAAAAGAAAAAAATGAATACTGGGAACGGAAATGTGCACAGATTAACACGTATATTGGAGGAGCACAATCGACAGAAGTGTGGCAAACCATCAAAAATATGAAAACGAACAACAAAGAGAGGGCCGTAAATTTAATAGCCATGGAAGAATGGAAAAATCATTATGAAATATTACTAACTGAAAACAGACAAGAATTCCTTAGGATAGAGGACAATGAATCAGAAGACACAGAGGGAAAGGATTGGAACGAAATAACCATGGAGGAAGTACAAGCAAATCTAAAAACGATGAAGAATGGAAGAGCGGACGGACCAGGTGATATCTCTGTAGAAATGATTAAAAATGGAGGTATAACCATGTGGAGAACCATAACTAGCTTAATTAATAATTGTATATTACAAGGAAGAACACCTACCGAATGGAAAAAAAGTTACATTTCATCAATCTATAAGAAAGGAAATAGAAAAGACCCTAATAATTATAGAGGTATATGCGTTACAAGTACTATGAGCAGACTGTACGGTAAAATATTGCAGAATAGAATAAGAGAAACAATTAAAGGAAAGATATCCGAAGACCAAAGCGGATTTACTTCGGGCCGGTCGTGTATAGACAACTTGTTTACTTTATAACAATTGATAGAAAAGAAGATCCAAAAAAATGACGAAATACATATGACCTTTATAGATCTTAAAAAGGCATACGATAGTGTACCGAGAAATAAACTTTGGCATGTCTTGAGAACAGTAGGGATAGAAGAAGGGATGATAACAACACTAAAAGAGCTATATAATGAAAATATAGGATATGTGAAACAAGGACGCTATCTCTCGGAAGCTATCCACTTACAATAGGTCTAAGATCAGGGTGTTGCCTTTCGCCAATCTTATTTAATGTATTTGTAGACAATGCTCTAAAGAAATGGAACCGCACTTGCCAAAGCATGGGCATCCCCATTAGTGATAAACACCTATTATCGTTAAACTTTGCAGACGACCAAGTAATAATGACACAAGATGCATTCGATATGGAATATGTATTGAACAGATTATACACAGACTACAAGGAATGGGGACTGGAGGTCAACCTTGAAAAGACGGAGTATATGCTTGTGAACTCGGAAACAGAATTTGATGTCTTAATTAACAACGATACACATGTCAAACAAGTCAAGGAATTTAAATATCTAGGAGTATTGATTGACAACAAGAATGGTATAGGTAAAAGGAAATACAGAATAAAATACAAAAAGCCAGGAGGATCATAGGAGCTCTTAACTCAATATGGTGGGATCAAAACATAACTACTCAAAACAAAAAGAGAATTGGAAGAACAATGGTAGAATCGGTTTTAAGCTGTGGTAGTGAACTGTGGGTAATGAAAGGAGAGGATAAAAGAAAAATAACGACGATAGAGATGGATTACCTGAGAAGCAGCGCCGGCGTGTCCAAACTCCAACACATAACAAACCAAGAAATACGCCACAGAACAGCAGCAACAGAAACAATTATGCAAAGAATAGAAAATAGAGGATTAAAATGGTTGGGACACCTACTCAGAATGAACGATACAAGATGGCCTAAAAAGCTCTTGACATGAAAACCACCGGGAAGAAGAAATAAAAAAGGACGACCCGTAGATCCTGGAATGAAGATATGAGACAGGCCATGAGGTCACGAGGAATGGACGAAGAAATGGCGGACGTTAGAGAGGTTTGGAGAAGGCGAATGGGAACATAACACTTAGTTGTATCATTGTTATTTATTACTTGTGTATACGTACAGTTAAACCCAAATATATATAGGTCATGTTAAGGATCTTTCTAAATCTGGACCTTCAAAAGTTAAAACAAGCGATGATAAAAAGTTAGATGTTTTATTAGAAATTACAGAAAATCTCCATACGGCCACTCGTCAGCTTTGCCTAGGCCACAGCGTAAGTAAAAGTACCCTAAGTCGTATACTGAATGAAGAAAAATTGCATCCATACAAACCCATTCTATTGCAAGAATTATCTGAAGATGACTACGATAGAGGCGTTGAATTTTGCGAGGTGATGATGGAACAAATCAATAATGATTCTAACCTAATTCATAGTATTGTTTTTTCCGATGAGGCCACATTTTGCCTTAACCGAAGACATAACTACCGGTACTGGTCTACTGAGAATCCCCACTGGATAATCGACAGTCATTATCAAAAACCACAAAAGATAAACGTGTGGGCAGGGATTTATGGACATTATATCATTGGTCCCATTTTTATCGATGGAAATCTTACAGGACAGCAGTATTTACAGTTACTCCAAGAGGAAGTTATTCGAATTTGTACAGGTCTTCTGGATGAAAATAATTTAGATACCCCTAACAAGAATCTGTGGTATCAACAGACGTAGCACCTCCTCACTATGCAATCAATGTTCGTAGATATTTATACGCGATTTTTCCTAATCGATGAATAAGCAGAAGAGGAGATGGCCTGCAAGGAATCCTGACCTTACGCCACTCGGTTTTTTTTATGGGGTTATTTAAAAACCAAAGTTTACCGAAGTCGACCTGAAACTGTAGATTTACAACAAAGAATTCAATATGAAGTAGCACAGGTCACCGTAAAAATAAAAAAAAGTATTTATTAATAGTTTTTGTCTCTTTAGTGTTCCGTACGGAACACTTATAAGATCACTTCGGTGTCTGTCCGTCTGTCTGTCCGTCTGTCTGTCCGTCTGTCACACCCGATTTTCTCCGAAACTATTTGTCATAGAAAGTTGAAATTTGGTAGTAACATAGGAATTGATGGCCTCATCAAAGCCATGTAGTTTTGAAAGTTAAATTTTGACTTAAGGGGTTAGTTTTGGGGGGTGAAATCGGAAGTGAAAAAAACATTTTTTACTAGGTAATCGAGTGTGGTGTCAAATGAAAGCTTGTGAAAACACGAGTAAAAAATATATATATAATGTAATACTTGCGCGCACTTGTCTTTGTATTATTTTAAAAAATCGCGAAAAATCGCTGTCCATCCGCCTTATCTCGGAAAGTACTTAACAAAAAATTTTGAAAAAATTCTGGAATATTCTCCACGGGGTGTAGATTGAACGAAAATTATCACGAGTGCATTACCTGTAATAATTTATCTGGTATATAAAAAAAAAACAGAAATTTCAAGGTCATCAATTTTCAGTAAAGATTGGAAAAAAACTTTGTTAAAAACTTATTTGGGGTGTGTTTTGTGAAGTCACTAATCATTTTATATCACCGTAACATAAATTTTGACTTAAGGGATTCGTTTTGAGGGGTGAAATCGGAAGTGAAAAAAATTTTTTTTTACTAGGTCATCGAGTGTGGTGTCAAATGAAAGCTTGTGAAAACACGAGTAAAAAATATATATATAATGTAATACTTGCGCACACTTTTCTTCGTATTACTTTTAAAAAATCGTGAAAAATCGCTGTCCCCTACCTTATCTCGAAAAGTACTGATTTTGAAAAAATCGTGGAATATTCTCCACGGGGTATAGATTGAACGAAAATTGTCATTACCTTTAATAATTTATCTGGTATAGAAAAAAACCAAAATTTCAAGGTCACCAGTTCTCAGTAAAGATTGGAAACAAACTTTGTTGAAAACTCATTTGGGGTGTGTTTTGTGAAGTCACTGATCATTTTATACCTCCGTTACAAAATTTTTTATTTTAAAAGCAATCAACGTATGGAACACTAATTGCGCAAGTTTAGCTTGCACTTGACCGGTTTATTTTATTTTAAATGGCAATAATTCCAAAACAGTTCAATTTAGCCATATGGTATCCAAATAAAGATGGCGTAATTTCTTCGAACTGACAGTTAAAAACATTTTATTGTCAAGGTCAGCATGTGCTCCATATAACACCCTATGACACCCACACACAAGCGCTAGTTTGTCAGGCATACAGAAACCCTAGCATGACAATCCTTTTTTGTATTTTCATGTTGCAGCTGCAGCCTGGTCCGTCCATATCAGGACCTTCTCGTAATGTAGGCCGAGATGCTTGTACTGGACGCAAGACTAGTTTTTCTAGGCGTAAGGTATCCGTAAGAAAGAAACCTATTTTTCTTGGAGAAGAGTTTGTCATGATCTGGAGACTCTGAAACATAAGATGATTTTCTTGCAATTACGATACTTCCCTCAACTAAAGAAATAAAAAACGGTTTTTAATTCTTAAACTCGTATTATGTTATATTGTAATGTAATAATTTGAACGTAAGTTATACAAATTATACTTACATTTTTTTACTATGTTTTTCCCCGTAACTATAATTTTAACGACTTGTTTAATTTTGTTTCGCTGGAATTTATGTAATTAATATAGCGGAAACTTAAAATTATACTGGTTATTACTATTTTTGGTGGATAAACTATTAAAATTGTATTTTTGCGATAAAATTAAATTCCTATTGACGAAACACAAAACTGATCCGGTGTCAAAATTGAATGTTGTCTTCTGGCGCATCTTCGCTGAGAAGAAATATTTACCTTATGTAAATTTTTCAATGTTTGATTGTTTTTTTTTCCTATTGACCTGCTCTAAAGCTTTTAATAAATGTAACATGAATCGCTTTTTCCGCACACATGCCGCTCCTGGAGCGATTTAGGGACTTCCCTGCAGCACGTGTGCTAGACCCATAAAAAAAAATGTTTATTGCAACAATTTCAGACTCGTTAGAATTCAACTGAAACTTAATCTCAATATTAGGTTTTAAGGTAAAAATGACTTTAACTACTGGGAACTACTTAAGACTGTCCTTCCTTTTTAGTGTTCCGTACGGAACACTTATAAGATCACTTCGGTGTCTGTCTGTTTGTCTGTCTGTCTGTCTGTCACACCTGATTTTCTCCGAAACTATTTGACGTAGAAAGGTGAAATTTGGTAATAATATAGGAATTGATGGCCTCATCAGAGCCATGTAGTTTTGAGAATTAAATTTTGACTTAAGGGGTTAGTTTTGGGGGGTGAAGTCGGAAGTGAAAAAAAAAATTTTTTACTAGGTCATCGAGTGTGGTGTCAAATGAAAGCTTGTGAAAACACGAGTAAAAAATATATATATAATATTATACTTGCGCGCACTTTTCTTTGTATTATTTTTAAAAATTCGCGAAAATCGCTGTCCCGGGCCTTATCTCGAAAAGTACTTATCAAAAAATTTCGAAAAAATTCTGGAAAATTCTCCATGGGGTGTAGATTGAACGAAAATTATCACGAGTGCATTACCTTTAATAATTTATATGGTATATAAAAAAAAACAAAAATTTCAAGGTCATCAGATTTCAGTAAAGATTGGAAACAAACTTTGTTGAAAACTCATTTGGGGTGTATTTTGTGAAGTCACTGATCATTCTGTAACAAATTTTTTTTATTTTAAAAGCAATAACGTACGGAACACTAATTGCGCAAGTTCAACTTGCACTTGACACCGGTTTTTTTTCTTTATCGTATCTGCGCATCATGCTGCAAATTCTAGATACAATCTTCTGAAGACCAGATCCATTTGATAAATTAGACAAAAGAGAATCTTAAAAAAAAAAACACTTGAACACTCTACTAACATGAGGTGAAAAGTCCCGAGACTTGCCGAGACTTTGAGAGACGGCAGCACAAACAAAAAAACCCATGTGATTTTCAGTTAGTGTCAACTCTCAGAAGAATCTTGTAACCGGACGTCCAAACGAGGCAGTCACTCCAAAAAACACAAAAAAACACCATATTGTTCTCAATGATGATGAGGCGGAAGTGAGAACGACAGCTAACATCGTGAAGATATCAACAGAACGCGTAAGGTATATTTTACATGAATCTTTGCATATGAAAAACTATGTGCCCGATGGGTGCCGCACATTCTTACGATTGATCAAAAACGGCAACGTTGCTTCGTAATGTTTCCAAGTAATCCAAAGGATGAAACATGGATCCATCACTACACGCCAGTGTCCAACAGACAGTCCGAAGAAGGGCCGGAACCGTATGGAACCCGACCGAACCGTCCAAAAACAGAAACATCAGTTGGAAAGGTTTTGATAATTGTTTTTTAGTGTTCCGTACGGAATACTTATAAGATAACTTAGGTGTCTGTCCGTCCGTCAGTCTGTCTGTCACACCCGATTTTCTCCGAAACTATTTGACATAGAATAAATGTAGATTCAGAACATCTAAAGATGTCCGAAATAATAGTTTTTATTCCATAATTTTATTGATTATACAGTTTTACATTATTTATTAAGATGTATTTTACTCAATTTTATAGTTTCCTGGCAACTTTAAGTGTTTTTTCCGAACAAAACCTCACGGTGGATGTCTTTTTTTTATGATTTTTTTTTAATTCAGCATAAAATAACCGGTCAAGTGCAAGCTAAACTTGCGCAATTAGTGTTCCGTACGTTGATTGCTTTTAAAATAAAAAATTTTGTAACGGAGGTATAAAATGATCAGTGACTTCACAAAACACACCCCAAATGAGTTTTCAAGAAAGTTTGTTTCCAATCTTTACTGAAAATTGATGACCTTGAAATTTTTGTTTTTTTTTATGTACTAGATAAATTATTAAAGGTAATGCACTCGTGATAATTTTCGTTCAATCTACACCCCGTGGAGAATATTCCAGAGTTTTTTCAAAATTTTTTGATATGTACTTTTCGAGATAAGGCGGGTGGACAGCGATTTTTCGCGATTTTTTAAAAATAAACAAAGAAAAGTGTATTACATTATATATATATTTTTTACTCGTGTTTTCACAAGCTTTCATTTGACACCACACTCGATTACCTAGTAAAAAAAATTTTTCTTCACTTTCGATTTCACCCCCCAAAACTAACCCCTTAAGTCAAAATTTAACTTTCAAAACTACATGGCTCTGATGAGGCCATCAATTCCTATATTATTACCAAATTTCAACTTTCTATGACAAATAGTTTCGGAGAAAATCGAAAATCGGACAGACAGACACCGAAGTCATCTTATAAGTGTTCCGTACGGAACACTAAAAATACTTTAGGAAACACGTGTCTCACTTAAAAGACAGAATTTTTTTTGTATACCTGTGTAATTTATCTTGTATATAAAAAAAAACAAAAATTTCAAGGTGATCAGTTTTCAGTAATGATCGGAAAAAAACTTTGTTGAAAACCCATTTGTGGTGTGTTTTGTGAAGTCACTGATCATTTTATACTTCCGTAACGAATTTTTTTATTTTAAAAACAGTTAACGTACGTAACACTAATTGTGCAAATCCAACTTGCACTTGACCGGTTTTTCTTCAATCGTCTCGGAACTTTTTCATCCCTTGTAGTAAGCCGCTGGGGTTCAAATCCGCTTGAAATTATCGGTATAAATCTAGGGTCTGATAGGGAATACAATAATCCAGCCCTTAGCAGCGAAGTCTGCTTCATTCGTTATAATAATATATATATATATATATATATATATATATATATATATATATATATATATATATATATATATATATATATATAATATATATATATATATAAATATATATATATATATATATATAGAGGGATCAAGAGCGAGGTTCGGATTGCTTATAGAAATTATGTTATTGAGGCGGAAAGGGACTTCTCTATCAACCCAAATAAATTTTGGTCTTTTCTAAACGAGAAAAGGAGGACAACTAGTATTCCCATCAACATGTATTTTGAAAACGAATTGCTTACGGCTCCTCAGGAGATAGTGAATTTTTTTGCTAAGTTTTTCCAATCGGCATATGTTGATTCTTCTATGTTTTGGAACAACCCCCCTGATAACTACTCATGTCCCTCTCTTTCATCTCTAATTGTTAACACCATAGAGGAAAGGGACGTGATCAGTCCCTTAAAGAAACTTAAACCTAAATCGACCGCTGGAACCGATGGTCTACCAGCTTTTTTTATTCGGGATTGCGCAGCTGTGTTGTCCAAGCCTCTCACGTTTCTTTTCAATCTGTGTTTAAGCTCGTCGTCCTTTCCCCAAATCTGGAAGAAGTCTAAAATATGTCCCGTATTCAGAAAGGGTGATAAGAGCCACATTGAAAATTACAGACCTGTGGTAATATTGAACAACTTTTCAAAGGTTTTCGAAATTGTGCTATATGACATTATATTTAATCATGTTAAACTTTTCATAACTGAAAGCCAACATGGATTCTTTCCAGGGCGTTCAACCATTACCAATTTAGTTACAATTACTCAATTTATTTCGGAAAGTATGGACAATGGAGGACAGGTCGACGTGGTTTATATAGACTTCTCAAAGGCTTTTGACCGGCTTCACCATGGTATTTTGCTTGAAAAACTCTCAAACTGTGGAGTTAATGGCAATTTATTAAACCTGCTGAAATCTTATTTAATTGGTCAACTGATGGTAAATTATCGTGGTTTTGAGTCGGTCATTATTAATGCTACCTCTGGTGTTCCCCAGGGGTCTGTCCTAGGACCGTTATTATTTAACATATTTATAAATGACATCACCCGAGGCCTTACCTCGTCCTCTTTGCTTTATGCTGACGATCTGAAAATATACCGATGCATAGACTCTCCATCATTGTGTAACTCTTCAAGATGATCTAGATACTTTAAATCGTTGGTGTATTCGTAATAACTTATATTTAAACACAAAGAAATGTTTTTCTATGTCTTTCACTCGAAAGAAATTACCAGTGAATTTTTTATATAATTTAAAACCATAATGATCTTGAAAAATTTTATCGTTTCAAAAATCTTGGTGTAACGTTTGATGCTAAACTCAGTTTTGTGGACCATATAACTGAGACCATTGCTTCTTCTTATAGGTGTATGGGTTTCATTATGAGGAATTCTAGAGACCTTTGAAACATTGAAACCCTCATCACTTTATTTAATGCTTTGGTTCGTTCTAAACTGGAATATGGTTCAGTTATCTGGTACCCAACATATGAAATCCAAAGACGATTTGTGAAATTCCTCTGGTTTAAATTAGATGGTATTTATCCACCATTGGGTTTCCCTAATGATGTTCTATTAAGAAGATTCAATATTGTTAGCCATTCTCGGCGTAGAGAATATGCTACAATCTTGTTTTTTATATAAAAATCTTGAACAACAGAATTGAATGCCCTTGCACCCTCTTAAGTATTAGGTTCCGTGTGCCATCTCAACCCGCACGCCTAAACCATTCCTAAACCATTCCTGCTTTTCTATACTCGCGATATATGAGGCTGTTCCAAACCAAATTATTCTTTGAAAATTGTTTAAGTAGTCCAAAATTACAACAATGCAATATTTATGACAGAAAAACACAAATTGTTGATTATCAGATATTATGAGAAAAACTTGCATGTTGCATTTATCTCCAATAGGGATGCAGGCACTATTGCGCTCATTATGTGCATCAATTATGGGGTCAAACATATAGTTGATATTTTCTGTTGCAGTGTAACATCTCTACGTAGGTCATGTTTAACTGTGGATTAGGTCTCTTTTTATTTTTGTTTTTCTTTAGCTTGAAGTGTAGTTATTAGAATTCTTAAAATACTAATTTGATAGATACTTATCTATTTGTACTTGTTATATTTGAATGTTCCTATCCTATAATTGGATCGTTCTGTAGGATAGTTGTATTAAATAAATAAATAATTAAAGTATCGTATTGTAACTCTGCTTTAAAATATATTTCTAAGTTTGTATATTATTTTCGTATATCTATGTTACCGAAAAATTCGTGAACGGTTGGGCAGAGTCCAACACGAGTTATATGTTGCAATATGTATTAAAATTTAAAGTATTTTACTTAATTACCATTTTGCCTCGAACCCGTTTGTATTCAAAGAAGCAAGTTATTAGGGAAATTATAACAGCAATTATTGATTTCTTGCTTCAAAGATAATTATAAACAAATCCATAACACACGCTATATAGTCTGTAGTTACACTCCTATTAGGCCTGCGAACACGTTTTATGTTTTCAGTTATTATTCAAATATTTTTATATCTATACAGAGTGTTAGAAACTTGTTTTTTTAACATAAAAAGAATTTTTAATGGGTAACGTGGGACGAAAGCTTGTACCCTTTTGGTCAGATGCAAAATCGTGGTTCTTCGAATTAGAGCCTGTCATCTTGGAGTACCTTTGCGACGTTTGACTTTCGATGGTAGCAGGAGTCTCCGGGGGTCTTTACTCTTTGGAATTAGAACCCTGAATTGAACATTTAGCTTTCTAATGTCATACAGTACAGATTGCAGAAGATACCTTGTACAATCGTAGAAAAAGATCCGGAAAGATACAGCTTTAATTAATGAGTGCATAATTAACAAATAAACTCCTGGACAAAATTAACGCAACTATCTGAAAATTAATTTATCTATTCTTATGTCAGTTTTAAAGTTTATCGAGTATTTGAATAGTAGGCTATGCATATTTTGTCTCGTTGTTCATGACAGAAATCAAAACAATTCGTTTAGATTTACAGTTTTAAAGAATTTTTTAGAAGATAAACAATTTTCTGTAATAATGCGATAGATTTTCTTTAAAAGTAAGCTTATAATTGTTCAGGTTCCCTTTTTCAAAGTAATGCGTTTTTGTGGTAGACTGTTTTTTTTTTGACCCCGAAAAATTAGATAAATGAATCGAACAAGGAATTTAACTGAACACGAGGTAGTGCGAGCCTCAGTTTTATTGGACGAGGGATATTGTCAGAGTTATGTTGCCAATTTGTTAGGCAAACATCGTTCCAGGCAAAAGTCATAAGACGCTTGAATGAAGTAGGAACTTATTCTAGAAGGCTAGGGCAAGGGCGAAAACGATGCACTAGCGACCTAGATGAACGTTTTATAGGACAATATGCTTTAAGAAACAGGACTGTCACTAGTTCTATAATAAGAAACGAACTCGAAGCTGTTCGCAATGTCACAATTTCTTCTAAAATAGTTAGAAGACGGTTAAATGAAGCTGGATTAAACAGTAGGAGACCAGCCACTGCGCCCTTGCTTACTAGAGAGAACAGAGTTGCCAGGTTACGTTTTGATCGAAATCACGAAAACTCGTCTGTGGGTGATTGGAAACAAGTTTTCTTCAGAGATGAAACTAGGGTTAGTCTAAAACATCCAGATGGTCGTGAGCGATATGGCGAAGACCAGGAGAGAGGTTTGCTCCTTGCAATATCTCTGCAAGGATTCCATTCGGCGGTGGCTCTGTTATGTTCTGGGGTGGCATCTGCTTTGATTCTCGCACAGAGTTAGTTCCTGTCCGTACGAGATCCATGAATGCTGACTACTATCTTGAGAATATTGTAATAGAACATGTGATGCCTTTGGGCCATTTTGTGGGGCTCAATTTCCTGTTTATGCAAGACAACGCTCGACGTCACGTGGCTAGGGAGGCACTCGATTATCTTAATCAAGTTGATATACCGATTATGCAATTGCCACCAAAAAGCCCGGATCTGAATCCGATAGAACATGTATGGGATCACCTTAAGAAAAATGTGAAACGTCATATACCTGCACCTAGAAACCTGAGGGAACTTGAAAATGCAGTTATCACAGAATTGGAGCAAATTCCTCAAAATGTTATCCAAAATCTAATTAGAAGCATGCCTAGGCGCATAAACGCTGTCATTCGAAGTAGAGGAGGCAACACACGCTACTAGTGTCCCAGTTACACCATTAATTTTGCTACTAGTGTCCCAGTTTATTTTTTTCATTATTACATAATTTCAACGATTTTGTTATTAGGTCTTAAGAATAATTTTAATTCGAATCTTATAGAGAAATTTGGTAGCTAATTCACTTTTAAAGTATCCAAATAAGTTTTTTCTAACTTTTAGTGCAACCAAATTATTAAAATTAATTCATTATAGAGATTTGTATGATTTAATATATTGTTGCGTTAATTTTGTCCAGGAGTGTATATATTTTTTTCTGCATTCACTTAAAGACTATACCAAATTTTGACAGTGCTGCTTAAATTTAGGTATAATGTATGAGTTGTCTTTTAGATGCGTAACCCTGGAGGAACCCTTTATTTTTATTAATGTTGTATTAAAAGACCACCTAGTATATTATCGATATTTTCATTCTGAACTTCTATTTATACGTTAGGTTCCAAATGTACCACACCCTGTATTAATTATTATTTTCATATTCTTAGAAGCACGAAACGCTAATTTTGTTTTCTCTTTTCTTTTTCAGATAAAAGTTGGTCTCTCAGCTAGAACTTAAGAATTTCTTAAAAATGGCTTCCCACGAACGGTACAAGCTGTTATTTCTCGAAAGTACTTTAATACTCATCTTGTGGATTGGATCTGTTGTTAGCAAAACCGAGAAACCTTATACTTGTGTAGCTGGAGTATCTACACCTGGATGTAAGTAGTTTTTTTTTATTAATATATGAAATTGTGTTCAATACAAAACAATCTTACTAAACGATACTAACCCTGTTTTCGGTGCCCGATATTTCTAGGCTTTAATAATGTATTTATAACACTGGTCAACACAAGTCTTGTTTCCTTTATTTTTTTTTTCTGTTATTGGGTAATTTCTATGGCCCTGACTATGAAAAAAAATACTTGGAGATTGCTAACAGCTTTACCTTTTGAAATATACAGTTTTATTATTTTGCCAAAAAAAATACAAAAAAATAATACATTATGTTAACAAAATTTCTATTGAACACGAGCAAATTATCGTTTATAAGATTTTCTTGAATGAACGACTTTAGGTAGATCTCGTTGCAAACTCCAGCAGTAGTCTGCCATCATATGTGAGTCCCACCGCCCCTGATAACGCTCTTCCATTGTCCGAAGATCCTGATGAAATCTTTCACCCTGCTCCTCACTAAAATCACCCAGATTTTGTGGAAATCGGTCTAAATGCGAGTGCAGGAAGTGGATTTTTATGCTCATGTTGCACCCTAGCTCTTGCAAGTTCGATAGCATGCACTCAACAAGCTCGACATGGTCGTCAGATTTCTTTTTGCTTAGGAAGCTACTCATAACCAAAACAAATGAATTCCAAGCTTTGGATTCGACTTCAGTCATTGATTTGACAAAATTAGGATCTTTCACGAGTTGCCTAATCTGTGGCCCATCAAAAATACCAGCTTTCAATTTTTCTGAACTTAATCCTGGAAACTTGCGTGAAAGAAACTTAAAACATTCGCCACTTCTGTCAAGCGCCTTCACAAACTGTTTCATTATGCCGAATTTAATATGAAGTGGTGGAAGTATGATGCGGTCTCGGCTAACTAAAGGCACGTTTATAACATTTTTTGTACTAACTTTTAGCTCTTCCCGCACTGGCCAAACTTTTTGTGACCAATGGTGTTATTTGTCACAACTATCCCCAGAGACACATGAAATAAGGGAACTTTGTGTACCCCCCTTGTTGACCTAAAAGAAAGTTAACCATTTTCAGATCAACACAAATGACCCATTTGTGGTCTTGATACTTAATTTCTTCCATAACCTTAGAAACATTTACGTATTCTTCTTTTAAAGTCGTCGAATGTGCAATAGGTATAGATCCGTACCTGTTACCGTTATGAAGCAAAACACACTTTAAACTTCTTTTGCTGCTGTCTATGAAAAGACGCCAATCACTAGGTTGGAACTGTTTTAATCCCATCTGCTGCAAAATACCACCAACATCGTTACAAAAAACTAAATCCTTCTCTTGAGAAAAGTACGGTAACAGATTTTTTTCTCGGGTACGATAAAATGTAATGTTGATTTCCGGAGTAAGCAAATTTTTTTCTTTTAAACGAGATGCTAAAATTTCAGAAGCTTCGTTTGGTAAGTTCAGATCTCTTACTAAGTCATTTAGTTCTTTCTGATTAAATGGTTGAGGTTCTGAAAGGCTACATTTGTAGTCTGAATCAGAGTCTTCACTTGATGTATTTCGTTCGGGTTCACAGAGATTTGGATCATCAGAAGATTTAGATGTGCTGGGTTGTACCTCTTGTGATTTTAATTGAGGTCGTTGAGCAGAAGATAAGTTAGGATATGACCACTTACTTCGATTTCCAGGGTTAATTCCGTTTATTTTCACAACGCAGAAGTAGCAATCGTCATGATGGTTTCGAGGTTCTCGCCAAATCATGGGTGTTACGAACATTATTGCATATCTTTTTCCACTGGACCATAGCCGTAGACATACCACACATTTCTGGCATACAGTATGAGGAACCCATGGCTTGTCCTGATTACACAATTTTATTTTAAAATATTGATGATACACAGTTTTCACAAAGTCCGATATAGGTTTTCGATATTTTGCAATATATATTCACCACAAATATAGCAAAAACAATCGGAATTAAGCACACAACATCTTCTTGACGAAGTCATATCTAAAACAACAACAAAATATATTTTAGTGTCCAATAAAAAACGAAAATCTAAATAAAAATAGTAAATGAGGGTAGTTAGCTATAACTCAAAAACAAAAGCTGTTAGAGAAAAATTGTTGCCATATTTAAAAAATACGCGTCAATTTGAGATAGAAACAAAAAAAAAATCACAGGAAACAAGCAATTTTCTTTTTTTGTTGACCAGTGTAATTTTTTAAAAATAAGTTGAGTCCCTAATTTGTTAGGATAATTAGGACCGTCCCGATAGGGGGATAAGGAGAACGTCCATTTTTTCTTCTTCTCCTTTCTTATATAGTGTGTCTTATAAGTAGGCATACTGCCTGTTTTATCCCCATTAGGCCTCTTCCGATGTGGACGTCCAGCATTCCTGCCACCTTTTCGGAGGTATGGACGTAGTTCTTCTACCCCAGGGTTTATTGCGGTTGGTCCTTTTTATCAGTCTATTGTTGTCCATCCGATCTACGTATTTATTCCATTGTTTTTTTCTAATTCTGGCCCATTTGGATATTTCTTGGATCTTATTTAGTTCTTGTAGATCTTTGTTGCTGATTCTGTCGTAAATAGTTTTTTCGTGTATGTCCCTAATCACCTTGATGTCTGTTGTCCTCACAATTTGTGCTGTTTTACATGTGTCAGCTCTTATTTCTACTGCATATGTGAGGATCGGTCTCACTGTTGTCTTGTATATTCGTATTTTACTTTCCACTGTGAGGTATTTATTTTTAAATACTTTATCCGTCAAGCAACCTACTATAAATGATGTCTTCATAGACTGTTGGTTTACTTCCCTGTTTAAGCCTCCGTAGCTTGTTATCATTGTTTTCAGGTATTCAAAATTATTAACCTGTTCCTTGGATCTTCAGCTTGCATCTTAATAATTCTTTTGGAGCTACCATACATTTTGTCTTGGTTATGTTAATAATCATGTTTCCCACCGAGTACAATTTACAGCGATTCAAGAACAACGTGAATCGCTTTTTCCGCACTCGTGCCGCTCCTGGAGCGCTTTAGGGACTTCCCTGCAGCACGTGTGCTAGACCCATAAAAAAAAAAAAAATCATGATTAAGTTTTCTCGCTTTCACATTGAAGTCACGAAAGATCTTCTGAAGGTTGTCCTCGGAATCGGAGATGATGACTGCGTCATCGGCGTCGCGGATTGTGTGGAAGTGTGTGTTGCCCATTTTGTATCCTCTAGTTTTTGGAAGATTCTCCACCATTTGATCCATGACGAGGTTGAAGATAAAGGGATTAAGTGAATTGGCTTGTTTTATTCCGGCGTTTATTTTTACTTCCTTACTCAGTAGATGTCTCACTTTTATATTTGTTCTGCATTCTCTGTTAATGTCACGTATGATTTTTATTAGCTTCTGGTTTGTCTGCTTTTCTTGTAATATTTTTATATCTGTTAATTCCACTCTATCGAAGGCTTGAGTCATGTCGACGAAACATATACACTACCGTCAGAAAGTATTTGCCCACCTAGTTATTTCAGTCCCAAGACAACAAAAACCCAGATAATATATATTTTTTTAAATTTTAATGAATTATTATTTAGGTTCACATTATTTATAGTCTAGAAAATCAGAAAAATATTCATGATTTTCCAGGATTTTTCTCATCTATGTGACCACCTTTGTTTTTAATTACCGCTTTACAGAGTTTCGGCATTTTGTCCAGTAGTTTCTTCGGTTATTTTAACCCATTCTGCTTGTAAAAGTTCCCATAAGTGATTTTCTGTCCAAATGGTCCCACAGCAATTCGATGGGGTTCAAGTCGAGTAATTGTGGAGGCCAGGTTATCACTTCCAGGACGTCATCGGATTTCTATTGTCAATGTTTAGGGTCGTTGTCATGCTGACAAATAAATTTCCCCTGAAAAATATCTCATCCAGAAGGAAGCGTTTGAGTTAGCAAAATTTCTTGGTACTGTTCTTTTCGCATGCTTTCTTCTATCCTAAAGATTTTTTCCAACTTTACCGTTGCCAAAACAACCCCAAACCATTACTGAACCGTCACCATGTTTTACTGTAGGCAACTGACAGGCTTCCAACATAATCTCTCCAGCTGACCGCCGCAGTAAACTCGTCGATTTTCGAACCGAAAATTCCATGGTTCTGATGTCCAATTTTCATGTTCTCGGGCCCATTCAAGTCGTTTACGTTCATTCACTTGCCTAAGATGTGGTTTTCTCACTGCAACTCTCCCGTGTAGTCCACCTTCTGCTAACCTGTTCTTCACGGTTGTCACGCTGATGGGGATGGGCCGCTCCAGGTTTACTTGAGCCATGATTTCTGGTACGGTTAGACAGCGATTACTTCTGCTGGACATTGCTATAGCTCTGTCTTCAGCGGGAGTCGTTTTTTTCGAGGCCTTCCTGAACGTTTTTGGTTGGGAATTCCATGTCCCGCAGAAAATTTCTTTACGATGTAGTCCACCGTACTCCTTGGCATCCGAATGTCACTCGCGATTTGTCGACCATTTTGATGTCTCGCAATTATCAGCGCCCGATTTTCAACGGAAACTTCTTTCGTTTTTGGCATTTTCACAAAACAATTGAGTCTGTATCAATAACAAAGTACTGTTGGTTGGTTAATTTCCAAAAGGGCAATGGTATTTATAGCATAGTTTTTGTCATAAAATGTCACTAGGAATTTCCATAATCCCTAGAAAACTTGAAATGATTTCTTACTTCAACTGGAATTCTCAGAAATCGCCTCAAAACGATTATCATATAAAACTTGGAAATTTGTTCTAATTGGCTTTTAATTTGTGATTTCACCAAAAAGGCTTATGTAAACAATTTTATGATGGACACCTGATAAGAAGAATTGAATTTACCTAATATAATAAAAGGGTTTAATTAGCAATTAAATTTTGTCGGTTACATTGAAATGTCTAGGTTGCAAATACTTTCTGACGGTAGTGAATATGCAGGTTTGTTAAATTCTTTAGTTTTTTCCATTCCATATGGTCGATCGATTTTTGCAAAATCCCTATAGTTCCTCTCTTATTTGAATATCCTGGCTTATTTCTTCCAGTATGGTTTTTTTAAATACGTTTAAGGTTACGTATTTAGGAGCGAGCGTTATTCCGCGGTAGTTTTCGGGTGACGTTTTTTGCCCTTTTTTGAATGTTGGGATTGTTATGCTAGTTTTCCAATCTGTAGGTATTTGTCCATTTGTTACTATGTTTGTAAAGAGATGTGCCAGTTGTTGATGTAGGTTTTCGCCTCCGTATTTTCTCATTTGTAATGTCGTCTGGTCCTGAGGTTTTTCTATTTTTAAGACTTCCTATAATTAATACATATAATAACCTCCATTTAAACAGGTCTTTATTTTCTTGTGTTCAAAACGTTTGAAAATATTAATGTAACATCAAATAACAATATCAGCTTCCGATGTTTCAAGAGAAGGCCAACAAAACGCATCAAATTATGAAGAGAATGTGAAAAAATGAGCTAAATAGGGCAGGGGAGTGCCTTTATTTGAGAACGTAATAATTTTTTCTTATTGAAAAGTTTTGAGTATGTTATCTTTTTTCCGCAACTGAAATCAGATTAGTTAATCAGGTTCTTAAAAAAGCTGCAACTAGAAAAAATGCCTTGAATTATGGGGAAAATGTCAGAAAATTTAAAGAATATCAAATTCGAATAACTAAACGAAAAATTTTTATTCATTTGGTTCTAAATACGTACGTAAAGTTAAAGGTATTTTTCATAACTCTTGAACAGATTGGAAAGGTAATGTACAGGTAATATAGAGTTAGTATTTAGTATATATAATCGCTATCCCTAGATGCTGTGAATATTATTTGTATTTATAGCCAAATTTTAAAAGACTTAACTAAGTGTTTATTCTTAAGTTAGAAATTTAGGATGGATCTTTTACGAGATTTCTATTACACGAGACAATAGTTTCGATAATAAGCAATTATCCGAGGAAATATTTCGCCAAATATTAATTTTGTAATGTAATTAAATTCATATTGTATTTTCGTGTCATCACACTTAGTTTGTTGGTGCTTTGTACTGTATCTTTTGTATTAATCTAACACTGAACTACTAATGATTATTAAGTGTAATTTTGTTTGCTTCATAAAAATATGTTTAAAATTATTTTATCTTCCCATAAAGTACAAGCTTAATTCTGACTTTTCTTTTAAGTATATCTGATGATCATGAGTACGATAAGTACTGTAAGGGGTGAGGCTACTTCAGATCCCAGGAAAAAACCTAATTTCGGGAATTTTTTTCAAGAGTATGATAAAAACAGCCGAAAATTTATTTGAACTACTTTGTTGAACAAATGTTAACACGTAGGCTGAAAAGTTTTTGGTCTGACACATAGATGTCGCCCTTTTCAAAAAACTCATATGATTTTTAGAAGTACCAGCCTTCAAACGATACGTGTCAAAATTTCATGATATTTCGACGATTAGTTTACAAGTTACAGTAGTTTTAGTGACGCTACTTTTGATATTTTGAAAACAATGGGAAAAATTGAATTTCATGTTTTGATTAAACACTGTTTTTTGATGGGAGAAAATACCGTTTAAGTAAAGCAATGGCTTGATAAGTGTTACGAGGACTCGTCCCCTGGAAAATCACTCATCATTTACTGGTATGCTGAATTTAAACGCGGTCGTATAGACACAAATATTGCTGGACGCTCTAGACGTCCAAATGAGGTGGTTACACCAGAAAACATAAAAAAAATCCACAAAATTGTTTTGGATGACCGTAAAGTGAAATTTTCTGAGACAGCCGATACCATAAAGATATCAGAAGAACGTGTCATATTTTGCATGAATATTTGGGAATAAGAAAGCTCTGAAAAGGATTTTTTCATGCGATATGTGACAATAGATGAAACATGGATCCACCACTACACACCGGAATCAAACTGGCAGTCAGCTGAGTGGACAGCAGCTGGTGAAAGCCGCCTGAACCGACCAAAGACACAACAGTCGGCTGGGAAGGTTTTGGCCTCTGTATTTTGGGATGCGCATGGAATAATTTTCATCGACTATGCTGAGAAGGGAAAACCATCAATAGCGAATATTATCTATTCACAGACCTCAAAAAATGCTCGCGGGAAAGATATTTGGCTCCAGTGAAGAAGTTACCGCCGAAACTGAGGCCTATTTTGAAGGCAAAGACAAATCCTTCTACAAGAAAGGTATAGAAATACAGTAGAACCCCGATTAACCGAGTCGCGATTATCCGAGCTCCGGATTAACCGAGCCAATCTAAGAACCTAATTATCCGAGGTACGCACGTTTACGCTGCGTATTAACCGAGCTTCTAAAATATGTATGTACATATTTCCATTTAAAATCGTCGGGGCTTTCGGGGAATCCCCCTGGCCCGTGTGAGGGGTTCCCCTATTTGTGTTTTTGGACTCTTTCAGCATGTAAATTTGCGTGAATGCAGTGCGTTATAGCGTTTACTGAGAAGTACGAGTATACTCACATAATTTATTTGGTTGGAGTTCTGGTAGTTAAGTGTAATTAATACGAACTGCTTTGTTTGAATTTTTGTTTGTCGTATTATAATGGAGCAAAATAAGCGTAAAAGAATCGTCGTTCCTATTGAAGAAAAATTACAAGCCATCAGAAAAATTGAAGCAGGAGAGACAATTAAAGTTGTTGCACGAGATTATGGAATAGGTGAGGTAACAGTTGGAGATTGGAAAAGAAACCGCACAAAAATAGAAGAGTGGTGTATAAATCAAGCCTCCTCATCCTTAGGAAAAAAATCAATGAAAACCGGCAACTATAAAAAGGTTAACAAAGCTTTATTCATGTGGTTTACCCAACAGAGATCAAAAGGTGTGCCTCTGTCAGGTCCAATTTTACAACAGAAAGCAATAATGATTAGTTGGCAGTTCCCAGAAATAGATCAGTTTACCGCCAGTTCTGGATGGCTTGACCGCTGAAAAAAACGGTACGGTGTACGACAACTGACTGTATGTGGTGAAAAACTTTCTGCTGATGTGTCATCAATTGAGAAGTTTAAGCAGAACTTTAAAAAGCAAATCGAAGATTGTGGATACACAGGTGATTAAATTTACAACTGTGGCGAAACTGGTCTAAATTATAAAATGCTTCCATCAAAAACATTGGCATCTCGACAGGAAAAATCAGCTCCTGGGCACAAACGAAGTAAGGAAAGATTAACTATAATGGTATGTTCCAATGCATCTGGCAAGCAGAAAATCCCACTGATGGTTATTGGCAAGTCTGTACGTCCAAGAGCTTTAAAAGATATCTCACCCAAAGCCCTACCAGTCTATTACAAAAGACAGAAGAGCGCATGGGTGGATGCGACCTTATTTACTAACTAGTTTGAAGAAGAGTTCGTGCCATCTGTGACTAAATTTTTGAACAGAAACCGTCTTCCTATTAAAGCAATTTTGTTAATGGATAATGCCCCCTCTCACCCTGGAGAAGGACTTCATGTGGGCGAAATTGTTGTAAAATTTTTTCCTCAAATGTAACCAGCATAATGCAACCAATGGATCAAGGCATCCTCGAAAACATTTAAAAAAATTATAGGCGTGTAGAATACACAGAAAAGGAGGATATTATCAATGGGATGAGAAAGGTTACACTGAAAAATGTTATTTACGGGGTAAGTCAAGCTTGGGAATTTATTACTACCACTATTCAAAAATCTTGGTCAAAAGTTATTGATTTTGAGGACTATAATGACAGTGAAGATGATACTCCATTAAATGAATTAGCTTTGAAATTGAGAAGCCATGGAGAAATGTCGTGTTTAAATTTTGACAGCGAGATAGAAGAAAAAGAAAAAAGTTTATTTGAATTAATGCAAAAATTAAAAGATTGCGAAGAGAAGATGTTGTAAAATGGATTACAGTAGATGATTTAGAAGAAGAAATGAGTATTGAAGAAATAACGAATGCCTTTCAGGAAACCAAAAAATCAGATGACGATGACGAAGCGGCGGTGGATGAACAGTCTCCCACTAAGATCTCACATCAAGAAGGTTTTGCTTCTTTGGAAAAAGCTTTGAGGTATATCGAACAACAACCAGAGGCAACCCCAGCGGATTTGCTTCTTCTTAATAGATGGAGAAACATTGCACCGAGAAAAAGAAAATGCAATATGAAACAGAAGCGCATAGATACTTATTTCACTGTTTTATAATGTATGTGCCTATTTATATGTTAAAAACGTTAATACATCGGTTTAAAGTATTGGTGTTCATTTTTTTAATGGATAAAAAACAAATCCGGATTATCTGAGTTTTCAGTTATCCGCGGAGGGTGCCCCCCCACGTTACCTCGGATAACCGGGGTTCTACTGTATTAGAAAAGCGTTGGACTGATTGTATCGCTCTTGAAGGAGACTGTGTTGATGAATAAAGTCGAATTTTTCCAAAAAATTTGTTTTTAAAGTAGCTAGACCAAAACCTATGTGTTAAGTGTAGAATTTTTTAAATCTTTTTATTCAGAATGGGTCGCTTCAGAATCCAAGACGACAAGACACCTTTTATGCGAGGCCTGAAACGCGCGAAACAATTGCTCCTGTAGATTTCAGCCTAGAAAAAAAAAACGAACAATTTTCATTAACATATGTCAAAAACTAGTGGATAACGTACGTAAATTTAAAAATAATCGTTTTTTTTTTTTTTGGAAAATGGTGCACATTTGAAGAAAAAAGTGTTCATTTGTCACCCAGAAACTTCATAAAAAAATTGTTTATAAAAAAAGAAAGTTTATAACTAATCGCAAAATCCGTACGTTATCCCCTAGTTTTTGACATACATTAATGAAAATTTTTTGGTTTTTCATTCTAGGTTGAAATATACGGGAGCAAGCGTTTCGCCCGTTTCAGGCCTCGCCTAAAAGGCGCCTTGTCGTCTTGGATTGTGGATCATCCATTTTAATTTAAAAAATAAAAAAAATATATTTTTGTACACTTAAATAGTTGTTTAATAAAATACTTTAAATGAATTTTCAGCGGCTTTTATTACACTCTTGAAAAAAATTCCCGAAATTAACCTTTTTTTCTTGGAACCTGCAGTGGCTTTACCCCTTAAGTTTTGTTTTTTTTCTTTCTCCGTCGATCCTAGCTCGGCTGAGGAGCCGTGATGCAGGAGAACAATCAGAAACTGCTGAAAAATGGAGTTTCTCCAATTTTAGTTGTTTATATTGAATTTTATATACTTGGAGTAGAACCCTATAGAGCGCTGCCAAGCGATAATTGTTAGCAACTGTGGCCTTAATCAGCCCCCGACAGGGGGTTGATATGTCCTCAAAGTTCGGCTTACAAAAAATTAGAGTGCATCAAAGCCTTATTATTCCTACATTTTTATTTTTTGTTTTTAGATACATATCCACTAGGTGATATTACGTTAGAGTACGGAGAATCTTTAGACATATTATGTATTTTACATGAAAGCAAAGCCGCAGAATATGGTCCAAACGCAAGTTCTTATATGACTATCAAATGGAGGGGCAAGGTTCAAGCAGTAAGTTGCAAGTTACAGAGAACTAACGTAAATTATGACCTAAAAATGTATCTTACAGTAATATACATATATATATATATATATATATATATATATATATATATATATATATATATATATATATATATATATAAATATATATATATATATAAAGCTCTAATTAAAAAGAATTTTCAAAGACCCCCCTTCAAATCAATCCAGCTGTCACCACTAATCTCGACATTAAAGTAGGAAAGTTACAATACATAGAAGGTCTTTCCCAGTCCTTGTCTTCTCTTTTTAAAAATACAAACATTGAGATTGCTAATTACAACATAAAAAGAATTAATTGTTTTTATACCCATTTAAAATATAAAACCGATACTTTACAAAGATCTAATATAATCTACGGCATTCCCTGTCAATGTGGTTTGGTCTACGTTGGACAAACTCCACAAAAGCTCTCTAAGAGATTAGCGTTACACAAAAGTGATAGTAAACACAAACCTAACGCAACTAGCTTGAGCTTACACGTAAATAATACAGATCACAGAGTACAATATAACAACAGCTTCATTCTGGATGTTGAGACTAATTACTTCAGTTTTTCGGAAAAAAAAATAATCTCAATCACAAAAAAGACATAGAAGGATTGAGCTCCATGTATACCTATTTACTAACACAAAACCATACCAAACCAATGAAAAAGAACGATTTTTATGAAAAAAATTAGTTTCCAGTAAAGTTGACGTTTCTTTTCTCTTTCTGTTATTTCTGCTGCTTATTACTAATTACTTTTCTGTGTCTTCTTGTTAAAATTAAATAATTTTAAACAATTAAATATGACAAATAATAAATAACATCCAGTATTAATATTTTCTTTCAAATATTTTAAATTAGCCTATGAATCCCTTTGTTATAGAATTAAAAAATTAATATAATTAATAATAAATAACTCGTCTAATAGTAACTTTCATCAAATTTAAGTCCCTTTGTTATAAAATTAAAACTGAAAAATAAATATCATTAATAATAAATAATTTATCTAATAGTGGCATCCACCTAAAAAAATTTACCACATCCCTAACTTTAATGCTCTTATGGTTTTTTGTCGACCTGATGACGACATATACTACCAACAATATCCGGTTCGGACTCAAATATCACTGAATAGTTACTAAACTCGATGACAGAAAATTTTTTTAAAATGGAATACCATTTCAACACCATGGTGTTTCTTACAGTTGTATTTCTGTCTTAAAAAGTGTTTTTTTATTAATGTTTATTGACAACGTTTTATTTTTAATACTTGTGTAACTCTCTAAGTGTCCTTTTATCATGTTTTTGTAATCATACCTACTACCTGGCCAACAAAAATGCAAATTTTATTGTCTTCACCAGAGATGAATTAACTGCTAAATTTTTGTAAGTAATTTCTCATAGTCTTAAAATTCATTGAATCACATTTTAAAAAACGAACGTTTTGGTTTATTTTCTGTACCTGGTTTGCATTTTTAGAATCCAGAAGAAGCTACCATTAAGCAGCGAAAGCTCGATAACAAAAATAAAAAGCAGATACTAGAGCCTTTAGATCTTTGATTGCTCATCTCTTCTCCTTATAAGGGCGTTTCCCAGTAGTTAAACTTAGGATCGTTATATATATATATATATATATATATATATATATATATATATATATATATATATATATATATATATATATATATATTACCTCATTTTCCCCTAATATTTTTTTAACTCCTTGTTAAAATGTCTACAACAATATGACGGGTCAATCAGTGCATGTAGTTTAGAACAGTACCTAAATTTCATGTTTCAGTCTACAACGGTTTCGCAAATAATGATTAAAAAAACGATTTTCCGGGTGCCCCTTTTTGGGTAGCTGTAGCTTGCTAATCGTTTTTATCATTATTTGCTAAACCTTTATAAATTGCAACTTGAAATTTAGGTACTTTCCTAAACCGCACGCGCTGATTGGAACCATATTACTAAAATTGTCGAGGAGTTCAAAAACAAATAGGAGAAAGGGGGGTAAAAATAGACATATATGTTTATTATGTTATTTTCTTAAAAAATTAAAAAAAAAAAACAACTTTTCAGACCGATATAGTTAATTCAACTGCGATCCAATTGCGTATTGACAAACATCCGCCAACAAAGAGCGCAAACTATGCTTGTTTAGTAAAAGGCACTTTTGTGTGTCACAACGTTGTTGTTGTAGGAAGTAAGTATATGTTTAATAAAATATTTGTAAGCACTTGACGAACTTTTAATAAGTATTTTAAGTTTTTATTATTTTATTTTAAGTCAAGTACAAGTGATATATAAGTTGTCGACGTTTGTTTTCAGCAAAACCCAGAATGGTAACTGATTTCAAATGCATAGGATATAATTACGAAAATTTAACTTGTTCGTGGACAGCTCCCGAAAATTACGTCAAAACAGACTATCATCTAGAGTATATTCCCTCTGCTAGACCAGCAAGGTATAAAAAACCAAAGACTACCAAACAACCCACGTATGTAAGATAATATTATAGAAAAATCATTTTTAAGAATTGTTATACTGGATATGGCAATATTTTTTTTTCTCAGTAAATACAATATTGTTTGATAATATTAAAATTTTTTGTTTTGTGTCATATATAGACAGACCCATAAAATAAATTTCCACAAAAAAAAAAATGTGAAATGGCTTTTAATGCCGTCACATTTAAAGAAAATGTATGTTCAATGTTTTATGAAGTTAAAGCCTTTTTCGTTCACCATTTTATCATTTTGTATGTTATGGGTGAATCAGTATGTTTTCTTGTAGTACGTCATTTTATAAAAAAAAAACGAGAGGTGATTTCGAAATAGTAAGATATATAATAAAGTTTTTAAAAAAGTACCAGTAAAGTACATTTCTCGATATGTTTCAAACGACATTCCGTTTTCTCGGATAAAAAACGGTTCCCAACATAACACTCGTTCGAAAAACTCTTTTTTTACTCAATTTTAAATTATCGGCTGTGTTTACGAATAACAAGATGTTCCACTCAGGTAGATTTAATGGTCTATTTTCAAACTCTACGGAATAAGTAGATCTAATATCAAATGTTTCGTTTCTAGATCGACACCACACAACGATCTGTGTTACGGAGGGCGTAATACGTCTTGGTATGATTCATTTGCATTATCATTTTTATACATGCGTCGCTTACAGATCGCCTTTAGAAACATGTTTTTTTTTTTTTTTTTTTTTATGGGTCTAGCAGACGTGCTACAGGGAAGTCCCTAAAGCGCTACAGGAGCGACACGTGTGCGGAGAAGGCGATTCACGTTGTTCTTGAATCGCCGTAGATTGTACTCGGTGGGAAACACAGTCCTGGGCAAATTATTCCAAAGGGATGATGTTCTGCATATAAAAGACTGCTTGAAAAGTGTTGTACGGGGAGTAACAAGCTGAATCTCATACGGATGTGAAGAATTAGCGCGACGTGTACTTCTAACATGCACCGCTCTGGAGGAATTAAGCGGGCCACATCCTTCGAACACTTTCCATGAAAGTACTTGTAGAATAGGCTCAAGTCGCCAACCGTTCTTCGATGTTCCAGCGAATCAAGGCCGACGGTCAGTTCCGGGTCTCCAATCAGACGAACAGCTCTTCTCTGAATAGAATCCAACAAATGCAGTGTATGTTTGGGAGCGGAGCTCCTAACATGGGAGCAGTATTCCATAGTTGGTCGAATTTGAGCTTTGTAAAGAATTAACAGTTGTTGTGGAGTGTAAAGCTTTCTGGTTCGAAATAATATTCCCAACTTTTGAGAAGCTCTCCTTGCTATGCCTGCAACATGTTCATGCCAGGACATATTTGCTCCCAAATTAACGCCCAACAAATTGAGTGACGATGTTAGGGGAATGGAGTGCCCCGACATAAACTATGTCGGGTTTAGCAACGTTCACTTTTTTAGAAAAAACTGCCGCCTGGGTTTTTGTAGCGTTAAATTCCTTTTGGTTACTGTCACCCCAAGATAGAATTTCTTCCAGGTCTTTGTTAAGTTGAACGACTTCCTGCTGTCTGCGGATATTCGTCTGAGTAGCCGATGTTCGAGCGTTCAAAGTGAATGAAGAGATAAGTGTACTGTCATCTGCAAAGCTGTAGATTGGATTCTCGGTCTTTTCCAGCAGATCGTTAATGTAAATGAGAAAAAGAGTAGGAGACAGTATGGAGCCTTGAGGTACACTGGCGAGTTGCCCGAATATACCATCATGACATATTTTTAGTCATTTATTTTATTAGCTTGCACTCTTTTATTCAGGGTGGCCACTTTGTTAAAGAAAAAAAAACTGGAAAATCTGGATATCGGATAAAATGTGTCAGTTTATAAGAATTGCGAAAAAGTTATTAAATTCAGCCAGCCTTTTCATCTGCGTGGTCCCACATGCATTTCTCTTAATTCCTTTTCTTCTTCCGTTTCTACTTTGTTTACTCTTGCTTACCTACTTACTCATTTGTCTTTATTCCTTCTCTTCTTCTGTTTCTACTTTGTTTACTCTTGCTTACCTACTTACAGTGTTATTGTGGTTTTTTGCTTAAACATAAGTAAGGTTCTCATTTCTTGCTCTGTTTTTCTCAAACTATGGCATTGTCGGCAGGATTTGTTTAAACATAATATATATATATATATATATATATATATATATATATATATATATATATATATATATATATATACCATATATACCATATATATCAGAGTTAACTTCGAGCAGCAGCAGCAAGAATACTTGAAAATGTCAAATGAGATTTTGACGAGACGTCGTGCAAATCCATTATTAGACGAACGGATTGAAACCCGGAATTTTAATGTTATATATATATATATATATATATATATATATATATACATACATATATGTATTTACTTATTTATTTATTTGTATAAAATATGCACCGCCTTTCTGGAAAACCTGAAAAAAATTAAACAGTGCAAGTGGCCACACTGTTTAATACATAGACTTCTATAAAGCATGACTTTGAAAATTGTAGTTTATTGTAATATTGTCGATTTCTATGATGTGGGCGTTATTTACTGTTTTTTTGTTAATATTTTATATATTTTTATGAAAATTTATTTCATATTTAATTTACATTGCAAATTTAATAAGGCCGAAGATAAGTTCGTTAGGTAATTATACACATGTCATTAACAAAATTGGTTTTTTTCTTGCAAATAAATTTCGTATTAAAAACCAGCCAGCCAACAAGCAGAAATCGATAGTAGTATACAGTGACGAGCAAAAAGTTTGACATGTAAAAAAGTATATTTAAATTTTGGCTCCTCAGAACACTTTATTTTTGAAAAAGAGTTAGTGCTTAAAAGGCAAGGAATTGACTAAAAATTCAGCAAAGAAGTTGCATTAAATTTTGTTTTAAAAATGGTTTTTTCGGCTTCCCAAACGTTCGAATTTGTCTCAAGAGGCCGGAATTATGGACCGATAACCCTTGGTTTTTTCATCACGATAATGCACCTTCTCACACAGCATCGGTTCTTCACGACTTGTTCATCAAAATTCAACTCATATCATTAATCACCCTATTCGCCTGATTTAACTCCGTCGAACTTCTGGCTATTCCCTAAACTCAAAAAACCGCTTCGAGGACATCGTTTTGACTCGACAAATTTTTTTACAATCCTGCGCAGCGTTCTTCCCTTTTTCGTAATAATATTGTAAAATATAGCTCAATTTTTCATTACTTTTCTCCATTTTCAAACGCAAACAACTTTCCAACCACTGCACCAATTTCGATGTTTATACACTCAAAGTAACGCTCGAAGTATCACCTTTCCAACTAGCGTTTAGTGGTGTCGCTGCGATCTATGTTTCTTGAGTTATTTGCAATTGACGCCATCTATCGGGAAAAAAAAACGCCACGGACTTGTGTCCAGACCCAATATATATATATATATATATATATATATATATATATATATATATATATATATATATATATATATATATAATTTATATATACGACTGACCACAAAAAAAGTATATTTGGCGGTGCTACTAGCTAAAAACCTTCTATTATGTGTAAATAGAGATTTCTGAAATTTTAGTAAAAAATATTAAGGTTTAGAGGGTGCCAAATTCGATTTTATTGGTAACATCAGTGTATTATATATTTTACCACAAAAACACAATTGTACGTTGAAAACATTAATTTTTGAGGTTTCAGTTGCATAGATATGTAGAACTGACAATTACGTACAAATTTAGACCACGTGTTTCCACGGGCGACCAGGTACCTAAATTATGAGCAATTAAAAGACGTTTTAAATGGACCAATAAGCCAAATTTCAAACTTAATGGTTACTTTACGTTGTACACATTATTTTTGTGAGGAATAAATTGCATAGCAACACAGGACTAACAATTTCAAATAATCTTAAGCTATGTGCAACTATGGACGACTCAACTCAAGTTGTGAGAAATTAAAAGACGTTTAAAATGCACAAATAGGCCGAATTTCGTATTTAATGGTTACTATTTGTTGCGCTTCTTATTTTTTGAGGTATAAATTAGATAGATATACAGGACCGACAATTATGAACAAATTTAGACCACATAATATAAATAAATAAATATAAATAGTAGCCTGTTTTTGAATTTTATGTGTTTTAATTGATCATAACTTAACTGTACTTAGTCGCTCATGGCTGCATGTGGTCTAAATTTGTTCATAATTGTCAGTCCTGGATATCTCTGCGATTTATACCTCAGAAATATAAGGTACGCAACAAAAAGTAACCATTAAATATAAAATTTGGCCTATTTGTGCATTCATACGTCTCGTAACTAAAGTTTACGTGGCCGAGCATGGTCTTATATGGCCTAAGATTGTTCAAAATTCTTAGTCTTGAATATCTATGCAATTTACACGTCAAAAAAAAATACACAACAAAAAGTAACCATTAAATACAAAATTTGGCCTATTTTTGAATTTCATACGTCTTTTAATTACCCATAACTTGGTAATCCATGGTTGCACATGGTCTAAATTTGTTCATAATTGTCAGTTCAGAATATCTATGCAATTTATACCTAAAAAAAATAACGCATGCAACGTAAAGTAACCATTAAGTTCGAAATTTGACCTCTTTGTGCATTTTAAAAAAAACGTGTTTTAATTGCTCATAACTTGAGTTTACTTGGTCTTACGTGGTCTAAGTTTCTACGTAATTGTCAGTTCTACATACCCATGTAATTAAAACCTCAAAAAAGTAATGTTTTCAACGTACAATTATGTTTTTATACTGTAAAATGTATAACACCCCGATGTTATCAATAAAATCGACTTTATATACGTATATATATATATATATATATATATATATATATATATATATATATATATATATATATATATATATATATATATATATATATATAATATATAATATATAAAAATATATAAATATAAAAATGCTAAATGCGATTTTGGCGAAGCATCGTGCAAATTCATTGTTAGACGAATGGATTGAAACTCAGAATTTTAATGTATTACATCCCACCATCCGTAAAAACCTCTATTATAACATATATATGTATATATATATATATATATATATATATATATATATATATATATATATATATATATATAAAAGGAATGTTTCTATATGTAGTAAACTTTTTGCTGGTCGCTGAATGAATTTTAGAGGATCTAATAAGCATGGCTTATAGGCGGGCTTAACTCTAAGCTAAAATAGTGAGGTATAATATATTAAATCTGTTCAGTATCAGTAAAAGTGCACATATTCTTTTTGTCGAACGTCATATTAAATAAAGTATGATGACAGAAAATAAAACACGTTGCTGATGATATCGAACAGATTAAAAAAATCAAAATCATAAAATGGTGAACGATGTAGCTATTTTTGCCGTAGCCACTATACGTTTTTATGGCCTGTTTGCCAAAGGCAGTCAATTAAAAAGATATTGTTTTAAAAGAAAAAAATGATTTTTTTACCCGCATGCCAAAACTAATCCTAGGGGAAACAAGAAAACATAAAGGATTTATATTAATTTAAGTGTACGTTTATCTTAGGTTTGCTACTAGGTGTCCTAATATTACGTATAAAGATGACGATATAAATAATCTTTCCTGTACATGGAGTTTTTCTACTACACCGCAATACCGGCACTCGCATGAGTGTTATAAATTTTTTCCTAAAAGCTAATAACACTTTCGGGACCGAAACATGGGAATTTCCATTTGAGCACTACCCTCATGGTAAGTATTTGATACTCTATTTGCATAGTTAGTAGTAAAAAATAACCGGTCAAGTGCAAGTTGAACTTGCGATATTAGTGTTCCGTACGTTGATTGCTTTTAAAATAAAAAAATTTTGTCACAGAGGTATAAAATGATCAGTGACTTCACAAAATACACCCCAAATGAGTTTTTAACAAAGTTTGTTTCTAATCTTTACTGAAATCTGATGACCTTGAAATTTTTGTTTTTTTATATACCACATAAATTATTAAAGGTAATCACTCGTGATAATTTTCGTCCAATCTACACCCCGTGGAGAATATTCCAGAATTTTTTCGAAATTTTTTGCTAAGTACTTTTCGAGATAAGGCCCGGGACAGCGATTTTTCGCAAATTTTTTAAAATAATAGAAAGAAAAGTGCGCGCAAGTATAATATTATATATATATTTTTTTACTCGTGTTTTCACAAGCTTTCATTTGACACCACACTCGATGACCTAGTAAAAAAAAATTTTTTTCACTTCCGACTTCACCCCCCCCAACTAACCCCTTAAGTCAAAATTTAATTCTCAAAACTACATGGCTCTGATGAGGCCATCAATTCCTATATTATTACCAAATTTCACCTTTCTGTGTCAAATAGTTTCGGAGAAAATCGGGTGTGACAGACACCGAAGTGATCTTATAAGTGGAAGTGTACGGAACACTAAAAATATCACACGAGTTTAAGACAGTCCAGTACCTAAACTAAAAACATAGTCAACAAGTAATGAAAATAATTTAATAAAACCAGTTTTTTTTTATTGTTCACCTCTTCGCTGAGTAGGGATTTTACCCTTTTTCCTATCCTGGGGATATCAGCGAAGATCTCGTAATACCCGTCAACGTTATCCAAGTGCCGAAACATACATTGTTAGTGTTCCGTACGGAACCCAGTCTGTCTGTCTGTCACACCCAATTTTCTCTGAAACTATTTGACATAGCAAGATGAAATTTGACAGTAATATAGGAATTGATGGCGCCATCCGAGCCGTGTAGTTTTGAAAGTTAAATTTTAACTTGACGGGTTAGTTGTTGGGGGTGAAATCGGAAGTGAAAAAAAAAAATTTGCGCAATCATCGAGTGGGATGTCTAATGAAAGCTTAAGATAACATGAGGTCAAGAATATATACAATGTAATACTTGCGCACATTTTTCTTTGCTGCCACGGACTAGTGCTAGCTAGCTATTACCTATGTACTTTACTAAGCATTATATTTTTTTTTAGTTGTTCCAAATGCTCCAGAAAACTTGACCGGTCATGCAACATCCCCTCATTCAATAATGCTAAGGTGGGTTGTCCCGGTACATATGCAGAGTTTTCAAGGTGGTATAGACCACCGAATTATGTGGTGGATTGAAGGCAGTAAAGATTGGGTTACCCTGCCGATAATAGAAGACGAAAAAGTTAAACATAAAGTTATGGAGTACGAACTTAAAAACCTTCCCTATGCTCATTGTTTATATGACATAAGAGTTTCAATGAAGTCTTCAAAGGCCACTGATGAAAGCTTGTGGTCTCAGAATTCTTCATATACAGTTTGGACCGATTCTAAATTACCCGATAGACCACCAAGAACCGATATGGGTAGTTTCGAAATGCAAGAATCCGGGAACAGAATTGTGTATTGGCAAAATATTAATGAACATGAACAAAACGGACAAAACTTTAGCTACAGAATCGAGGTTGAGGGTCATCCGGGTATTACATATAAGAAAAAAACGCTTAACTATGCCATTTTTGAAAATCTGACTGATTACGACTATATATTCAAAATTTGGTCAGAAAACGATTTGGGAACTTCTAAACATTATTCTACGGTCTTTATGCCGTCATCGGCTGAAGGTAAGCAATAAAATGAAGATTGAAAATGTAATATTTATTATTGTTTTTGTGGTAGTCCTGATGCAGAAGTGACTGTACTCGGAGTGTTCAAATTTAAATTATAATGAAATAATTATAGAGAAATAAACGAATTATATGACATGTGTTGATGTTGGGGGAGAGTATTTTGAAGAATTTTAAGCATTTGTACCGGTACGATCAATAAATCTATTTTTCCCAGAAAATGCGCATTACTTTTATAATGGACCCTTGTACAACTCCTCCGTTTGTTTCTTTTGCAAATTTTAATTATAATTTAAATTTGAACACTCCTCGTGTGTTTCCCAGGGCTATGACTGGACTGACCCAATATCGTTATTTAATAAGGGTATGGGGGACGCTAGTCATATCATCACACAGAAGATAACCTCTCGACTCATTGTTGTACAGTGAGGATCTTTGTCAATTTTTGACAGTTGAGTTCTATCTAATATCGAAGAAAAATTAACGATTTAGATAGCGCTCTTCTCGCTCTAGATTAGGACTACTTCGAAAGGTTCCGTTAAAATTTATAGTGAGCAAGGATTAAGAACAAAACTTACAAGTATACTGTGCCGATCGCTGTAGACATACCCCATGGGGTGAAAAGTCCCGAAACTTCCCAAGAGATGGCAGCACAAACAAAAACTATGATTTACAGTTAGTGTCAACTCTCAGAGGATTCGTGTAAAATGTTCATGACATTTTGTCTGTTAGTTTGCGAGTTACAGCTGTTTTAGTGACGGCACTTTTGGTTTTTGCAGAACGATGGAACAAAAAGAATTTCCTGTGTTGATTAAACATTGCTTTTTGATGGGAAAAAATACAGCCAGAACCCAAGAATGGCTTGAGAAGTGTTATGGCCCATCTACTCCGTAAAAAGCAACTTTATGTCGATGACTTAGTGGATTTAAATGCGGTCGTATAAGCACCGATGATACCCACGTTCCGAAGGTTCAAATGAGGTGCACTCCAAAATCCACCTTATTGTTCTGAATGACTGTAAAGTGATAGTAAGAGAGATAGCTGATATCGTGAAGATATCAACAGAACGCGTGAGGCATATTTTGCACGAATGTTTGCATATGAAAAAGCTATGTGCCCGATGGGTGCCGCTCGCTGTAACGATTGATCAAAAACAGCAACGTGTCAGTACGCTAGTTGGCACGGTTTGGCGTAATCCAAATGGGTTTTTGTGTCGTGTTCAACAGGCAGTCTGCAGCGTGGCTGAAACCGCGTAAAAGCCGAGCGAAGCTTCCAAAAACACAAAGATCAGCTGGAGAGGCTTTGACAAGTATTTTTCAGATGCGCATGAAATAATACTGATCTTGGGAAGAGGCGAATAATCATCGGAAACTGTTACGCTGGTTTATTGAGGAATTACAAGAGAAACATGACACATTTAACCTACATAAGAAACAATTCTGACAAATGGAAGTAATGACATTATACTAGCTACTAAGGACAATATAAAGACATGGAAGCAATACATAGAACAACTTTTCAATGGACATATGTAGATCAGAAAACCTATAGTCAGAAACAACAAGAAGAGAAGTTATTCATGCTATACACCTACAGAAGGATGGAAAAGGTATTGGCCCAGATGAGGTAAAGGGAGAAATCCGCAAAATATTTTCGGATGAAAATCCATTTATTATCTTATTTAACAAGATCTGTGAAACTGGAGAAATCTCTCGTGACTGGCTAAAGTCTAGAGGGAAGTTCTATTAGCAAATAATATCAAGGATCTGAACTAATCAGTCGAGTCGTAACAACTAGCGAAAGATTTGGATCAGGATATGAATATAAGGAAAACCAAGTGCATGGTAATAACAAAGAAAAATCTCCTTGAAATCAGGAACAACACTGTAAAACAGGTCTCCACATTTAAATATTTGAGAACCTATATAAATAACAAGTGGGACCCAAGAAAGGAAATATATTCCCGAATTGAATAGGCCCGAGTAACATACATGAATATGAATGAATTTTTCCATTGCCCAAATCTCAGTCTCGAACTCTGAATGAGAATGGTGAGAGCGTATGTATTCTTCGTGCATTGTATGGATGTGAGTGCTGGACCCATGTCCCTGACTTAGAGAAACCACTGGAATCTTTTGACATATACGTGTATATACGCCTTCTTCGCATCTCCTGGGTACAGAAAATAAACAACTCGAAAGAATGAACAAAATAAAGGAATTACTAACAACCTTAATAATAAGAATAACTCAATACTTCGGATATATAATGAGGTCCCTTCAGTATGAATTACTGAAGGACATGAGAAGGTGGTTTGGAGGTGCTTCGAGCACAGTAGTTTCTAAAGTTCATTTAGCTATACGGATCGTCAACCTTCAGACGGCGTCGTAAGAAGAAAAATTGGACCGTTCGAAAAGAGGGCGCACTTGGAGAGATCGACAAATTGTACTATATGAAAGATATCCAATTGTTGTTAGATCGCTGAAATAAATGTATCATTCTTGAAGGAAATTATGTTGAATAATATAATCAATTTTTGGCAAAAACATTTTTTCTTCAAAAGTCTAGGGACTTTTCACCCCATGTAGTAGAACAGATTTGACACTATCTCAGGTGAATGATTCACGGGTTTCAAGTGGTAGTCTGAAGTGAATGTCATGCTATGGATGTCATTTGTCATTTTTGGGTCAAATCGGACACAGTCTCCCAGATTTTCGACCCTAGATGACATCCATGACATAACAGGCGTTTGCGCAGAACGACTAGCCGAAAGTGCTCTTTTTGGAAGCACGTTAGACAAGCAATATATATATATTTTTTTTACTGAAGGTAAATGACTACGATGTTAATATTGTTTAAAAATTATATTTACTTTGTTTTAGCATTGAAAGCACCATCTAAATTGATAAAAGTAGACAGAGACCATGGAGTATATGATTTAGAGTGGCCATTAAGTAGTGATCCAAAAGTGATAAATTATACTCTGTTTTGGTGTCCTGCACCAATAGATAGGCCGTATCAGTGTGATGTAAGAATTTAGTTTCGTTTGATACGTTACATAACTCAAACTCATATTTGCAAAAACAAAATGAAGATAATCATTCATTGTTGGACTTCGTCTTTTTCAATGAAACCGTCTTTAAAGTTATACATTCACTATGTGATTAAGAATCGCATGTGGTGATGCATTCACCATTTTGTTTTTAAATGATTTCAGCGTTATTTTATATAGTTCTCAGAATTTAAGAAACCGCCGCCCTGAAGACCTCAGCGATGTATATGAAGCCAGCTCATGTATCTTATTTTTGATAACCAACATGAATTCTTTAGCTGACGAAGTACAATAAGCAACTTACCTTATTTTTCTCAATTAATCGTTTTATACTGATTTATCGAAGACCTTTGATATGGTCGACCATGGTTTTTTTTTTGATAAAAATATTATAGCCTTCGGTATTCGCGTTGTTCTTGCTTAAGGCATAGAATCCAGTATGTAGAGCTTCGGGAGCATCCGTCATATAGGTTCCAAGCTTTGAGTGGGGGACTCCAGCGCAGCAGCAGCTTTACAGTACTAATATTCTCACTATTTATAAATGAAACACATTGCTTTTTGCCGCTGATCTTAAAATTTATAAAGTGGGTAATGACATACATGACTGTCGAGCATTCTAGGAATTCAATGTTGATAATCTGTAGCAGTAAATGACCTTATTTTATATAACGTATAACACGTAGGCTGAAAAGTTTTTGGCCTGACACATAGATGTCGCCCGTTTCAAAATGTCCGTATGATTTTTAGGAAGTACCAACCTGCAAACAATACGTCTCAAAATTTCATGACATTTTGACGATTAGTTACAAGTGACAGTGGTTTTAGTGACGCTACTTTTGATATTTTCAAAACAATGGAAAAAATCGAATTTCGTGTGTTGATTGTCTATTTTTTGATGGGAAAAAACACCGTTCAAGCTAAGCAAGGACTTTATAAGTGTTACGGGGACTCTGCCCCTGGAAAATCACTCATCATTTACTGGTATGCTGAATTTAAACGCGGTCGTACGGATACAAATGATGAAGAACGTTCTGGACACTCAAATGAGGTAGTTATGCCGGAAAACATCCAAAAAATCCACAAAATTGTTTTGGATGACCCTAAAATGAAATTTCGTCAGATAGCTGACACTTTAAAGATATCAAAAGAACGTGTTGGTCATATTTTGCATGAACATTTGGGCATGAGAAAGCTCTGTTCGAAATGGGTACCACGTTTACTCACAGTGGACCAAAAACAACAAGGTGTTGATGATTCTGAGCTCCAAATGAACAAGAAAAAAAGAGCTCTTTCACTAACACCGTGTCACAAGTCAGTGGTTGCGATAGCAAAATTGCACGAATTGCAGTTCGAATTGCTTTCTTATCCACCGTATTCTCCAGATTTAGCCCCCAGCGACTGATTCGCAGACCTCAAAAAAATGCTTGCAGGAAAGAGATTGGCTCCAATGAAGAAGTGATCGCCAAAACTGAGGCCTATTTTGAAGGCAAAGACAATTCCTTCTGCAAGAAAGGTATAGAAATGTTAAAAAAAACGTTGGGCTAATTGTATCGCTCTTGAAGGAGACTATATTGATGAATAAAGTCGAATTTCGCAAAAAAAGTGTTTTAAGTAGCTAGACCAAAAACTTTTCAGCGTACATGTTATATTGTAATTTAGACTTTGAGACTGGATAATTTTATACCTGAAAGATGTGATACATTAAAGATCTTGGAGTTATGTATGACCCAAAATTATCTTTCTTCTCTCTTATCGAGATAGCATCTGCTTAAACTACAAAAATACTTGGTTTCATATTGCACAGTGCGAAAGAATTTTCTAATTTACAAGCATATACATAAGTCATGTAGGAGCAAAACTTAAATATGTCACAATAATATCGACCCCTGTGTATGGTCCATACATTGCAATCCTCAAAAGTGCCTAAATGCTTTAAATTCCACTCTTGCTAAATCATTGAAAGTATCTTTTAACCCAATTCCTTTGCAAGATTCTCACATGGACTGTTCGGAATTACTTCCTGCTAGAAATGTGCCACAGTTCAGCCGATACCTAAAAAAGGCAAGAAGACCACGCCAAACAACTACCGACCAGTCGCACTGCTTTCAATAATATCAAAAGTCATGGAAAAGGCTGTCAATCAGCATCTTCTAAAATGCCTTGAAGAATTCAACATTATTAGCGATCACCAATATGGCTTTCGTAAACATAGATCAACAGGAGATCTTCTGACTTATGTAACACATGTTTGGAACAACGCAATTGAACACTTCGGAGAATCTCGAGTGGTTGCTCTTGACATATCCAAGGCATTCGACCGTGTTTGGCACGATGGACTGTTGGCTAAACTACGCTCTTATGGTATGTCTGAAAAGTTCTGTTTGTGGCTCTCATGTTTCATCAGAGAGCGTTCTTTACGAGTCGCAGTCGACGGATTTCTTTCTAACACCCTTACTGTTAACGTCGGTGTGCCCCAAGGCTCCATACTATCTCCTACTCTCTTTCTTATTTACATTAACGATCTGCTGGAAAAGACCGGGAATCCAATCTACAGCTTTGCAGATGACAGTACGCTTATCGACTGCTCAGGCGAATATCCATAGACAGCAGGAAATCTTTCAAGTTAACAAAGACCTGGAAGAAATTCTATCCTGGGGTGACAGTAACCAAGTGGAATTTAACGCTACAAAAACCCAGGCGGCAGTTTTTTTCTAAAAAAGTTAACGTTGCTGAACCCGACATAGTTATGTCGGGGCACTCCATTCCCCTAGCATCGTCACTCAATTTGTTGGGCGTTAATTTGGGAGCAAATATGTCCTGGCATGAACATTTTGCAGGCATAGCAAGGAGAGCTTCTCAAAAGTTGGGAATATTATTTCGAACCAGAAAGCTTTACACTCCACAACAACTGTTAATTCTTACAAAGCTCAAATTCGACCAACTATGGAATACTGCTCCCATGTTTGGGGCTCCGCTCCCAAACATACACTGCATTTGTTGGATTCTGTTTAGAGAAGAGCTGTTCGTCTGATTGGAGACCCAGAACTGACCGGCGGCCTTGATTCACTGGAACATCGAAGAACGGTTGGCGACTTAAGTCTATTCTATAAGTATTTTCATGGAGAATGTTCGAAGGATGTAGCCCGGTTAATTCCTCCCAGAGCGGTGCACGTTAGACGTACACGTTGCGCTGATACTTCACATCCGTATGAGGTTCAGCTTGTTACTCCACGTACAACGCTTTTCAAGCAGTCTTTTATATGGAGAACATCATCATGGCTGTGTTTCCCACCGAGTACAATTTACAGCGATTCAAGAACAACGTGAATCGCTTTTTCCGCACACGTGTCGCTCCTGTAGCGCTTTAGGGGCTTCCCTGCAGCACGTGTGCTAGACCCATAAAAAAAAAATAAATTTCGATGTACCCCAAAAACCAATTTCTTATTAAACAGCAACTTATAGGACCATAACGTTATTTAATGCGACGTGTCATGACATTACCCCAGAGCAGTGCAAGCTATTATTTCACGTCGCGAATACATCACATCCATATGAGTTTTAGCTTAATACTCCTCATAAAATACCTTTCAAGCAGTCTTTTATATGGAGAATATCATCAATGATTTGCACAGGACTGTGTTTCCCAGCGAGTGCAATTTACAGCGCTTCAACACCAACCTGAATCGCTTTTTCCGCACACGCGTCGCTGCTGTTTTAATAATTTAACAGTAATGTTTTACCTCTATTATATATATATATATATGAGTTTTTGAGTCTTTTAGGGGACTGTTTGCTTGGTTTTTGAGAATTATGTATAATAATCGACGCTTAAGAGAGTAAAATTATTGTTAAAACTCTGTATACTTATTTTAGGGAACTTTAAATTGGACCACTGTATCGCAAGGCAATAAGAATATTACGTTAAGACTAGCCGACTTAAAAAATAAAATAACTGGGAGGAACACTTACCAATTCGCTATATCCGCAGATGGATATCAAACTAGCAGCGGCATGATATGGGCCGAATGTACAATACTCCCTGACAGAGGTTACAAAAATAAGTCAGACGTACGTAAAGAATGTTGGACCTCGATTTATCACTGTCGTATGGAAACTGGAATGTGTAAAAATGAGCGATGTTATAGGTTTTGTTGTCACTTACTGTCCTTTAGTACCTTCACCTCATTCAAAGGACTGTAAAAATAATTCGTCGCTCACTAAATTCATAGATGAACCTAACGCTGGAGAAGGTGAGATTAATGGTTTAACACCTTACACCAGATATAAGATTGAAGTGAAACCGTCGCTGAGAAGCGCTGTGAGTCAATTCAGCGAGCCAATGTTTAATTCTACCCTCGAAGATAAACCGTCTAATCCCAGGAATCTTAGAGTAATAAATAAATCTGCCTCGTCACTGTTAATACAATGGGAAAAACCTGAACATGAAAACGGCATCATAAGGCATTATGAAGTTCTGGTTAATGGTGAAATGAAGAAGAAGATTGAACCTGTAAAAAACAAGACTGTTTATGAAGAAAATTTGACGAACTTAACGTACAGCACCGATTATAAAATTCAAGTTAGGGTTTGCGCCCTTGCATGTTCTGAAGCCCAAATACGGAATGAAACTGAAGTTGGAAGTAAGTAAACGATAATTACTGATGAAAAAGAAAGAAAATAATATCTAGTAGGGAAAACCACAACCAAAATATAAATACATTAAGGTAAAGACACAATCACAAGAGCATGAAGAAAATTCCTTGATGTCAGTGCGGCTCGACTCGACACAGGAGCGTGAACTCTGAGATCAAGAGTTTGAGTTCTGCTGACTAACATATTTTTCTTTCATTCTTTGGTGGTCGTGTCTATCATCATCATTTGCTTATTCCATCCATAGTCGGATGTAAGCCTCCCCAAGTTGTCTCCAATGAGCTTTGTTGTTTGCTTTTTTGCATCCAATCGTGTCCCGCTAATCTTTTTATGTCGTCCCTCCCTCTTGTTTGTGCATCTTTTGTGTTCTCTAGGCCTCCGTTCAACTATATGGCGTGTCCCATCTGTTATCATTCATTCTTGCGACATGCCTTGCCCAGTTCCACCTTAATATACATATTCGTTGTATTACATTTGTCACTTTTAATCTTCTTCTTCGTATCTTGTTGTTAGGAATACGATCTTGGAGTCTAATATTAAGGATTCTCCTCTCCATTGCTCTTTGGGTTACCTGCAGTTTATTTATTATGCTTTTATTTAAAGCCCACGTTTCAGTGCCATATGTTAGTACCGGCAGTACATACGAGGCTGGTTTGAAAAGTCCGTGCAAAAATAAAAACTACTTATGTGTTTGGGGGGTAAACCATTTTTATTTTTCGACATAGTCTCCTTTTAGGCTTATACACTTCGTCCAACGATGTTCTAGTTTGTTGATCCCTTCCGAATAATAGGATTTGTCCAAGTCTGCAAAATATCCATTAGTGTCTGCAATCACCTCCTCGTTTGAAAAAAATCTTTGTCCCGCCAGCCATTTCTTCAAATTGGGGAACAAATAGTAGTTCGAGGGAGCCAAGTTTGGAGAATAGGGGGGATGTGAAACGAGTTGGAATCCTATTTCCATTAATTTTGCGACCACAACTGCTGAGGTGTGTGCTGGTGCGTTGTCGTGATGGAAAAGGACTTTCTTGTGGGCCAATCGCGGGCGTTTTTCTTGCAGCTCGGTTTTCAAACGGTCCAATAACGATGAATAATATTCACCTGTAATAGTTTTACCCTTTTCCAGATAGTCGATGAGGATATCCCTTGCGAATCCCAAAAGACAGTCGCCATAACCTTTCCGGCCGAAGGAACGGTCTTCGCCTTTTTTGGTGCAGATTCCTCCTTGGTAACCCATTGTTTAGATTGTTGTTTGGTCTCAGGAGTATAGTAATGTATCCATGTTTCATCCACAGTGACGAAACGACGTCCTCCGGATTCTTCTGGAACAGCTGCAAACCATCCTTGCAACACTTCACACGATTCCGTTTTTGGTCAAGCGTGAGCAATCGCGGCACCCATCTTGCGGATAGCTTTCTCATGTCAAAATGTTTATGCAAAATATTATGTACCCGTTCAGTCGAGATGCCCACAGCACTAGCAATCTCACGCACCTTAACTCTTCTGTCATCCATCACCATATCATGGATTTGATCAATGATTTCTGAAGTCGTAACCTCCACAGGCCGTCCAGAACGTTCAGCGTCAGTTGTGCCCATATGGCCAGTCCGAAAATTTTGAAACCACTTATAAACTGTTGTAATCGAAGGTGCAGAGTCACCATAATGTTTATCAAGCTTCTCTTTAGTCTCCTGAGGCGTTTTGCCTTTCATAAAGTAATGTTTAATCACCACACGAAATTCTTTTTTCGTCCATTTCTTGAAAATCATTCGACTTCCTTGATTCACACGAATGCCAAACACAAAGAAATAGACCAATATGGCTGAAACTTGGTGTGCGTTCATTCAAGAGATGCTACTAACTAAACATGACCTCGATACGCGCCGGTGGTGCCATCTCTCGGACTTTGCACGGACTTTTCAAACCAGCCTCGTATTTATCTAATACTCTAGCACAGACTAAGCTAACGATACTCTTCTATTAAGTCAGCCTTTAAGTTATTTTTTGATTTTTCGATTTTTGGATGTTTGTACCTTTTCTATTCTTTCACCTTCTACTAACAGTTCTTGTCTATTATCTTCACTTTCGTTGTTCAGATATTTGGTTTTAGTGAAGTTTATTTTTAGACCTATTTCTCGAGACTTGTTATTAAGTTCCATCAGCAGTTCTTGTAATTCTTCTTTTCTGTTGGCGATCAGAGTGACATCATCTGCGAACTTTAAGTAATTTAATCGTTCGACGGCCATTGATAATTCTTTACTTTTCCTACTTTAACAATTTGAACATGTCTTCTAGAGTCAACGTGTCTATACCTTCATCTATTTCGTAGTGAATAATTTATTTGCAAAATATATACTTTTCTTCCGCTCGAGGTTTGTGATGGGCTGGGGGTACTACTTGTATCTTTCTTCAGTATAATAGGTAATTTAGTTAAGGAATAAATCTTAAGCTTTCTCTCTACACTGGTTTCAGTATTCTCCTGCATATGAACTGTCATGCTTGTAACACAGCCATACTCAAACTGCGGCCCGCCAAGCTTTTGTAAGTGATCCACCCGATGTAGCTTCAAATTCTATGTAACTAAGTCAATTATTTCAAATTTCGCAGGAATAATAGGCGCACGCTGCCACTGCGTGAGTTGCACTGTCACCGCGCTCGTACGTTATTAGGTTCGTTCCAACCTTAAATCAGAAACAGATTTCCAGTAATTTACAAATCGTGTTTATCGCGCATGTCTGTAAAATATTGACTTCTGATTAATTTTTATATGTATGGTTGGAACAGCTGATAATTTACTTGACGTGTGAATAAATATAACCTAACAAACTTAGGCCGGTCGAATCTTTGAATCTTGCTTTGAATAACCATAATTTTTTTTTATTTACAAGACTAAGCATAAAAGTCAAAATGGATCTAGAAGGTATGTGATAAGGTTAATGTGTAAATATATCCAACATATATTAACGGTATAATTACTAAATCACTCCAAATGTTGGAATTTGTGAGATGTTCTCACGACTTTCGTGGTGTCCAAGTAATTCAAGCCTTTTTAAAATACTTTTATTTAAAGCTTCCACTTTGTCGGATTATAGGTTATGTTGCAAGCAAAATCAAAATAGTTGCAATACGCATGCGCCAAATTATTGGTTAGAAGATAATCCGCAAACTATTTTGATAGTTTTCAAACAGGTTTGAATGTTAGTTGGAACATAAAACTAATAGTTTGCTAACCGTTAGTAACTTTGGTCGGAACGCAATTAACTTACTGCGCAGAATCCCGACTGTAAGAAACTGTTTCTGATGCGGGTTGGAACGAACCTATTGTTTTAATTTGACTGTAGGTGTCTAGCGAATACGAATTATTTACACGACTTTAATCATTTTCAAAGTTGGCGAGTGAATAAGTGTATAGAAACAATATCACAGTAAATTAGGGAATGTTTTTAATGTGAAACTATGACATTGATTTAATTAATTGAATAAATATAAACAATGTCAGGAGTATCTTCCAAATTCAAACGAAAACTATCCGAATCGATTGTTTCAAGTCGAGTGGGAAGCAGAATATTTTGTTGTGCCGAATAAAAAACAGTTCAGCTACTTGTTTGATATGTCGTGAAAGTGTTATATTAAAAAAATCTAATATTACTCTTCATCGTTCTCACTCAAATTTAAATAAACTATTAAACTGTAATAATTTTTTCATTAACACCTAAATAACAGTTGTGATTTATGATGCGGCCCGCGCGATACAGCTATACATGTGTAAGTGGCCAAGACAAAAAAAAAGTTTGAGTATGGCTGCTGTAACACCACCAACTCTTTTTTCTGTTTAACCGACTGTGTCGTACTTTGGTCAGACCGGCCGCAGCAGTTGAGAGTTCAGTGTCTCCGCCTATAATTTACTGTAGTCTTATCCATTCATGGTTATTACATAAATATATTTTATTATAGGACCCGGTGCGATACCATCAAAACCCTCGGCAAACTGGGATAACTATTCGCTAGTAATAAGGTGGGACAAACCAGAACCACAGAACCTTAAAGTTGACTATTATGAAGTTTTGATCGGAACGAATAACAAGGAGGAAGATAAAATTTTCAATGTAACAGGTAAAGTAATATGTTGTGAAGTTTAAAGATAATATTTAGTATGTTATTTTTTTATGTCACTGAAGAGGAATGATGTCAGGAGGTGAAAGTAGTCAGCATACCCGGAAAGTATATAAGCTTAAAGACAACCACCAAAAAGATGTAAAAAGTTTTTCTGTATGTGCAGAATTGATTGATCTAGATTTACAATCGTTCCTTCTGCGCTTAGTTTGAAGGACAAGGACGTAAATCATGAGGTCCTGGGTTAAATCTGGCGTATACTGAAAAGCGTTTTTCGTCCTCTTGTATGTGTGTGTATCTTTAATGTCTTTTTTTTTTGTAAAATCGTTATCAGTAATCTTTTTACTTTCCTTTGTAAAGGAAAATATTGGATTGGTGAAAAATACCACGCGCATTGGCGTGGCCAGGGGGGTAGAGGATGGCAACTGCCCCCCCTAGATTCTTAAAAACAAAAAACATTAAAGTTTTGGGGTTCCTAGATCACGACAAACAGTGACTCATTTCCGTCTATCTGTCTGTTTGTTGGAACGACAACTCCCTAACTAAAAGAGATTTCCACTTCAAACTTTATACACAGATAACATTTAATGAGGACACAGCCTATAATTGCCATATTACTTCAGACCAATGGAATGAAAAATTGATAAATTCTAAATGATTTTAATAGTAATAAGGTAGTTATTCCTGGTTTTTTGGTGAAACAAAGAACAAATATTACACAATAAATATTTATAGTAAAACAGATAAGCTGCGAAAAGGGTGAGGGGGAGGAGATTAGAGTGGTTGCTTCTTATATATCGTGTTTTATATCCATTTCAGGATTTTTGAAGCCAAATAATCCAAAAATTAGGTTATTTGTTCATTGATTTCAATTTTAACCCAGGAAACGATTGTAAAGGGTGAGGGTCGTTTAATATTGTATAAATTAAAAGCATTTTAATTTTTTGATTGGTGTACTCGATAAATTTTAAGCTATTAGTTAGTTACAAAACTAGAGGTTAAAGCGGTGGCTTCCTATATACAGTGTTATACATCCTTTTCCGAGTTTGTGGAATCGAGAAATCAGAAAATTAAGTTACTTTTATTACTCTCAATTTTATTGGGAGAAGGAGTGAAATAAATAGAGTGGTCAAATACTGTATAGTTTCAATAGTATTAAGCGATTTTTTTCAGCTTTTGGATTGCAATAACGAGCAAAGTTTAAACAGAAATTTTTATTTACTATAAACAATTATGCAATGTACGTGTATAAGGGGTGAGGAAGAGAGTGATTTCGTATTAATTGTGTTATAGGTGTTATTCAGGGTTTTTTGAATTGAGCAATCGAAACATTAGATTATTTTTCAATTATTTTCCAATATCGAAAGTCATGGAAAAGGTTATCAATGAGCATCTTCTAAAATATCTTGAACGATTCAATATTATTAGCTATCACTAATGTGATTTTCGTAAACATAGATCAACAGGAGATCTTCTGACTTATGTAACACTTGTTTGGAACAATGCCATTGAACATTTTGGAGAACCTCGAGCGGTTGCTCTTGACATATCCAAGGCATTCGACCGTGTTTGGCACGGTGGACTGTTGGCAAAGCTACGCTCTTATGGTATGTCTGAAAAGTTCTGTTTGTGGCTCTCATGTTTCCTCGGAGCGTTCTTTACGAGTCGCAGTCGTTGGATTTCTTTCTAACACCTTTACTGTTTACGTCGGTGTGCCCCAAAGCTCCATACTATCTCCTACTCTCTTTCTTATTTACATTAACGATCAGCTGGAAAAGACCGGGAATCCAATCTACAGCTTTGCAGATGACAGTACGCTTATATCTACATTCACTCTGAACGCTCGGACATCGAACATGTCTGAAAGGTTCTGTTTGTGGCTCTCATGTTTCCTCAGAGAGCGTTTTTTACGAGTGGCGGTCGACCGATTTCTTTCTAACACCTTCACTATCAACGCCGGTGTGCTCCAGGGCTCCATACTGTTAACTTTGCTGAACCCGACATAGTTATGTCGGGGCACTCCCTTCCCCTAGCATCGTCGCTCAATTTGTTGGGCGTTAGTTTGGGAGCAAATATGTCCTGGCATGAACATGTTGCAGGCATAGCAAGGAGAGCTTCTCAAAAGTTGGGAATATTATTTCGAACCAGAAAGCTTTACACCTCACAACAACTGTTAATTCTTTACAAAGCTCAAATTCGACCAACTATGGAATACTGCTCCCACGTTTGGGGCTCCGCCCCCCAAACATACACTGCATTTGTTGGATTCTGTACAGAGAAGAGCGGTCCGTCTCTGATTGGAGACCCGGAATTGACCGGCGGCCTTGATTTGCTGGAACATCGAGGAACGGTTGGCGACTTGAGTCTGTTCTACAAGTATTTTCATGGAAAGTGTTTGAAGGATGTAGCCCACTTAATTCCTCCCAAAGCGGTGCATGTTAAAAATACACGTCGCGCTGGTGCTTCACATCCGTATAAGGTTCAGCTTGTTACTCCGCGTACAACGCTTTTCAAGCAATCTTTTATATGGAGAACGTCATCCCTTTGGAATAATTTGCCCAGGACTGTGTTTCCCACCGAGTACAATTTACAGCGATTCAAGAACAACGTGAATCGCTTTTTCCGCACACATGCCGCTCCTGGAGCGATTTAGGGACTTCCCTGCAGCACGTGTGCTAGACCCATAAAAAAAAAATAAATAACGGGCGAAGAGGGTACAAAGAGGAAGAGATCATTAAATATTATATTATTATGAGAGTTTTTCTTGGCTTTTGGGTGGGATGTTTTATAGAATTTTAGCTATTTTTTTTTATAGTAAAAGATGTATGAGATGAAAGGAATGAGTAGGGGTTTAAGAGAGTGGTTGCGCATATGTCATAATGTACTTTTATTTCAGTCTTTTTGCTTTTTCATTATTTCCAATTTTAATAAAAACGTCATGTAGAAGGGATTGAGCTCCAGTTACGGACTAACAACTAAAAACGTTAAGTTGATTTTAGGAAAAGTTAAACAGTTAAATTAGCCGAAACTTACCGCTGGCTCAGTAGGTAATTTTTTTTTTACCTCAGTTGCTAAAGGGAAAAATTACCCTCGCCGATATTTGCTTTTCTTAACGTTTTAGTGTTCTTAGATATTTTCTCATTTCCGTCGATCTGTCTATCCGACTGTCGGCCTATTAGTCTGTTACCATCTTAACCTATAGTTTCCCTTTCCCTCGAACCGATATCGGTTCAAGGGAAGGGGGTGAAAATGATGGGTATCGATATGTTGTATGAGTTTTTATGAAATTTACGTTCTCTCTCTTGCAAACGTTAAATTCAGTACTTATTTTAAGACTACATTTCTGAGGAAATTACTTGGTAAATTACTTTACCGATTTTTTTTTCAATATGTTGGAGTTTTTACGTCAACAAATTTTTAATAATTAAAAAACCTCGTGTGTGGTTTGTACACCGGTATTTTCGCTTTCTAAGTAAACTGAACTGGGTACTACTTTATAGTTTTTGCAATCCGCTAAGAAAAATCCAAAAAGAACAAACTTTGATTTTATCATTAAGTATATTTTAAAGTAACATGTATTTTTGTTTGCAGATCTTAAATATGAAGTCAGTATTTGTGGAAAAGATAAGTCACAAAATATTTATGTTAAAATAAGAGCCATTAATGTTTTCGCTGGTAGGCTGTTATATGGACCATGGAGTGAACGGGCCGATTTCCCATGCTTCGAAAGTGCTTCATCTGCAACTTGGGTTGTAATTATTATTGTTGCGTCTGTTATAGTGTTTATGGTATTGATGGCTTATTTGATAAAACAGTAAGTATTGTACTTATTTTTTCAAAAAAATTGAGGGGGTTAGTAATCGCATCATATAAAATATTGTCATAAGATAGAGGAGAGGCAATTGCCTTGAGTCTTCTCAATTACAGCAAGGCCTTTGACACGCTGGATCCCCGCTTGTTATATGCCAGACTTCATTATTATGGATAATAAATTTATTGAAGGACTATTTGACGGATAGATCACATCGTGTCTCACAAAGTTTGGCCTTAGATAAAGGCGTCCCTCAGGGGTCGATTTTAGGACCACTGTTATTTGTCATTTTTACAACGGATATGCGTTGTTGTGTTGAGAATTGTAGGCTAAGACAATATGCGGATGATAGTCAAATCCTTTTGAGCTTTAGTAGGCTTAGCACATTACGGGCGGAACAGGAAATTCATTACTGTTTAAATTCGATCTTTACCTACTGTAATAACAAAGGTTTAAGGATAAATCCAAGGAAGTCGGCAATAATGTATTTTGGAACAAACAGTAATTGGACTTTGAGTAATCTCAATTTAAGTATGGCCCAGAAGAGAATTTTCTTTATTACTGAATATACAAATTTGAGATTATTATTTGATAGTAAGCTCGGGTTTAGAAAGCAGATTTCTTGTAATTTGTATAAGAATCAGCATACCCTCAATTTAACCTTAAAAAAATATTTGTGCGAAACTCTTGTCCTTTCTCACTCTAATTATTGTAATTTTGATTATTTCCTGTGTCTGGACCTTATGTCGAAAAATAAGGTGCAAAGAATTCAAAATTCCTATTTACGTTTCATTTTCGGATGCGGGGGAGGGATCATGTGAGTGGCAAGCTGAAGTAGTTGAAATGGTTGCGTATTAAGGATAGAAAAAGGCTACATCTGGGTTGCTGTCTGTATAGGCTGTTGAGGAGCGGAGTGCCGGAGTATCTGTGTGGAAGGCTGCATTATCGAAGCTCAGTACATCAGCGTAATACTAGGTACAACGACAGCTTTCAAATACCTAGGCATCGTACTAGTCTATTTAAACAGTCTTTTGGCTATACGTTTGCTTGAACGAGATTCCTGGAGGTTTGCTTGCTTTGTCTGAATTTTTTTTTAGAAGACAGCCGAGGGAAGTTTTATTTCAGAAGTACTGATTGTTGTTATTATAACGACTTTTTGATTGTTATTATTATGTCTTCTTTATAGGGTAAGGTGGGGATGACGGTTTGTTTGTATACTTACTTAATCCTTAGCCATGATACTTCTCGGTGTAGGCTGATGTGAGTGGGTTGGGTTAGGTTGGAGTCTTCCATATTTCTCTCAATCTTTCTCTATTTCGGGCTAGCCTTGTTGCCTCCTCCCACCTCACTCCCCTCTTCTCCATTGCTCCCCTTACTTCCTCCCTCCATGTTCTTCGTGACCTTCCTCGACTTCGTTTTCTATTCTCTCTTGCTTCATACACTCTTCTTACAAGTCTTTCCTGTCCCATTCTTTGTATATGTCTAAACCACCTCAACTGACTTTCTTCGATTTTCTCCTGTATCGGCTTCATTTCCAGTGTTTCTCGTATATCAACGTTTCTTATCCTATCCAATCTTGTCCTTCCTTCAATCTTTCTGAGGAATCTCATTTTGATACTTTGTATCTTACTTCTGTGTGTGTTGTTGTCCACACTTCAGATCCGTACGTAATTATTGGTGTCGTCACCCTTTTGAAGATTTGTAGTTTTGTTGATTTTGGTATTTCTTTTTTGCCTAGGAATGTGTTCTTGATACTATTAAAGAGTTTCCCCGTTGCCTCTGTCCTCGCCCCCAATCTCCCCATCCAGCCCTCCATCCCTCGTCACCATTGCACCCAAATATTTGAAACTCCATCTACCTCCATCTCCAACTTTTGTAGTAGCGTGACTACTTTCTCTTCCGTCTCCTCTTTGCTTTCGTTTTCTGTTTCTTTTATTCCTCTTATAATTATGTTTCTCCAATTGTTTTTTGAACTGTATATTTTCTTCTTTCACCTCCCTCATGTCCTGACTCATCCTATCCATTTTTTCATTTATCTGTTTCATGCCCGTATTTATTTGTTGAAACGTAGCTTCAATCTTCCCCATGTCCCCCTTGTTTTCCATTGCCGTTTCCCCGCAGACCGACAATTGCCGTTTGTTTGTATATGGGTATTAATTTCAATTCATTTAGAATTACAACGGTTTTTTTTTCTCCTTTTTAGTTTAGAGTAAGTTGAATTAAGTAATGATTGTGACTTCTTGAATTGTATTTGAGTTGTATTTCTTTTCTTTGTTTATTTTTGTGTATCGTATTTTTTTTAGAAACTCTGTTAACAACAGTATTATTATGTAATTTAAATCTTTTTTAGATTGTGGGGTCATATCCGCCGTATGCAAAAAGTTCCAGTGAAGCTTCCCGATGGTCTGGATGCAGCTGTGAAAAGTTTAGAAGAGAAAGAGAAGCATATGGATGATACCCTGCCGGCTGATGAACCTCTTCTCTCCAAGAAATTCCCAAGTCAACATAGGAATCCAAGTGGTGAATCTAGCGGTTGCTGCTCTGGTACTGAGAGTGTTTCTTCTTCAGTTGAATCAGCGGGACATCTTTCGATATCAGATTCGGGCACAGAGCAACCCAGATCGCCCTCCTTGGGTGATAATGAAGTTGCTTTGAGGCAAAGGAATACTAAACCCACTACAAAGAAATCAGGTGAGTTTAATAACGGAACTCTTTTTAAACTGAAATGTATCTTTACTGGTTGATTTTGTTTTCCTCTGTTCTTTTGAATAAACATAACATTTTATCCTATTCTTTACAGATTATGTAACAGTACCCGAAATTACACAAGCAGCCTGGTCTCCTAAACCAGCACAAAGTGGATACAGCGTTATCGGTTTGGCTACCCCTCCCAAAAAGCCAGAAGGACCACCAGAGTATATGACATTGTCAGATATTCCAGCTAAAAGCTCCTATGTTCCCTTCCTGGTACCTCAAGTGCAGGAACCAATAAAGGAACCCTCTGTAAGACCTCCACCTTCTGGCTATGTTCCTTACATGGCACAAGAACCAGCTGCTAAGAACACTGACTATGTTCTTGCAGGAGTACCAACAAAACAAAGTATAGTGCTACCAAAAATTCCACCATTTACTCAGAAAGAAGGAAATTCTTCAGGGTACGTAACAGCTCCACCCATGACCATGGAAGCTCCCAAATTATTAATTCCATGGCAACAACAGTCTCCTGTGGTGGAAACACCATCAACAGGTTACGTAGTAGTGGGTGATCCTAAGCCTCAGAAGGCCGCCTTAGACGTGCAAAAGGGTTCCAAGGGATACATACCTCACAATCTTAACCTACCAACCAAGTCTCTCAAAGAAGATTAAAAAATATTGTATGACATGGTTGTGGTAAGAAACGTATGAGGAAAGTACAAGAAAAGACTCCTTTAAACCTGATTCTTATGACAAAAAGTTTTATGTCTTTTAATTAAAATTTTAAGTGTTTTTTTGACTTTTTTTTTATTTGTTCAGTTGAACAAGACTGGTGCATTTTCTTTTGAAAGCATTTCCCTTTTTTTTCGTTAAGTTATGTTGCTGCGTGCATCGGTGTGTCCTTTCATGTATTATTGTATAAAAGATCTGGTTTAGGATTAACTGTGAGTTCGACATGTTTAAGTGTCACAACGTATAGGTAACGCTTTACCAGGTTTGTTGCTGTCAAAGTGTCAGTTTATGTGTCGTTTTATTTCACCACGTAATGGAGGTTTATTCGGAGTTAAGAAATAAAATAACTATAATTTTCCTTTAAATAATGACTTTTTTTCGTTTTCGTTAAGCCTGTACTGTACTGTATAAACTTAGCTGAGAATATTTTTTTCAGGAAAATATAAGGACAATTTTTATGAGGTACCTAATATCAAAAGTACATATCATCGTCACGTGTTATTGTTAAGTGTAGTAAATAAGAAAAAACTTGATTGGCAGCGCAAGCAAGTTATCTGTGATATGTTAAAACAACTACTTACCTACAAAAACTTTATAAAAAAAATTGACATTTTGACAACAATTCTTAAGACATCAGTGTTCACTGTGTTGTTTTGTATATACAATTTAAGTATTTATATTATATATCTTTAAAAAAAAAAATCTTCCTCTTTAATTGTAAATGTATATATTTATTGTCTTAGTTAAGGTCCAGGCAAACATGTTAAGTAATGGTTAAGCTATCGAGAATGGATTAAGTTTGTGCCTTAAAAACAGACTGACTGACGAATTGCAAAGAATTGTAGAGGTATTGTAAAATTTAGTTGCATGACTCATAACTGTAACCGTGCAAGATGTAAAAAAATAGTGTAACAAACAAAACATCATTCATATTACTCACACGTTCACAATTTTATTTTTAATTGGCTTCGTGGTTATTGTAAACAGTTCCCAATATCCAAGCAAAAGTGCCCTAAGGGACTCGTGTAACTTATTTTTTAAGGAGGATGAAAAAATGCTCATTAAATTGTTAAATCCTACAAACTTTGGAAACCAAAAATTGGGTTTGGGACGTTTGTGGGCTCAAATGATTTAGCAGTAACTGTTTAAATAATTTTAATATATATATATATATATTATAATAACCCTGAAATAATTCGTTAAGTTATTAAACTATTTTTTACATCTTTCATTGGTAAATCTTAATTTCTTCTGTTGACGTTTCGATTATTGATTTAATCATGTTGTAATGCCTCTACTTGGTATATGTCGCCATTACACTGTATTTTTGCACTCGACGCGCGTTTCACTAACCATGTTAGCTTCATCAGCTCCTGATGAAACTAACGTGGTTAGCGAAACGCATGTCGAGTGCAAAAATAAAATGTTTGGTGTAGTGGTAATATATATTAAATAGTGTCATTGTGCCAAGGATTCCACATTCCGAACATATGTTGTTTATTTTTCTTCATCTAAATAACTTGAAATAAGGTCTGATATTATGCAAGTTTCAAACTTATGTTAACTCATTCGGAAAAAGGAAAACTGCGCTCTAGAGTCTTAGGATGACTAAATAGTCGAAAACGTTGGTAAAAAAGAAAACTTATTAGTTAATAGTAAACCGATCTGCCACAGCTGATTTTTAAAGTACGGTTGTAAAGTTTATTTTTGCTATAAATGAAATTTTACAATACCAGGCTGTAGCTGGTTTTTGCTATTTGACGTTAAGTCAACTTGCCAGATTATAATTTAGGTGCTTCTAGAAATATTCGTCACATTATAGTGATATTGCGGTAGAATAATGATTTTAGATGGTTTTCTCTAAACATGTTTTTCACTCAAAATTATTGAAAAATATTTAAACTAGAACACTGTTTTTATTTTAATGTTTTGTCATGTCACAAAAAGTTGGAGTAATACAAATTGTATGCGAATTCTAGTAGTTTGAAGTAGCAAAAGTGAAAGCATATTGCTTTAATTTTTATCAATGACAATAATTTTAAAAGAATGTTTTAATTTACATATGCTTAGGATCATATGATGCATTCATCTTTTTATTATTTTAGTGATTTCGTGATTGTTAGAAATATTTCCCAAAATTTGAATAAATATAACCCTGGGAGACTCGACAGTTTATTTTAAATTATATTAAAATTTTCAGTTATTTAAGCCTATAAACATCGCGAAAAAAATTAAAAAGATAAGTTACCGAGTCCCTTAGAGCTTTATTTACTACTTGAATAACCACTAAATTATTTACAAGCAATTAAATATATATATATATATATATATATATATATATATATATATATATATATATATATATATATATATATATATATATATACAGAGTGTTATCAAACTCATTTGCTATATGGCAACTGATACATCTCTAAAGCAAAAGCATTTATAGAAAAATTCTAATACCACCTCTTGATAATAACAGATAAATAACATAAAATTAACTCAAAGAAGTTTCAGACATCTGATTTAAAATCGACGCCCCCGTGGCCCCAGGGTAATACATATAGAAATGATATATTAATTACGTACCTATATCAATTTTACCCGTATAATTAGTTGTAATCTCCTTAACTGTATAATTCAAAATAAGTAAATCAAGGTATTTCATGTTAGCAGTCACAAATTTCCTAGTAATGAAATGCATTAAACACGTCAAATTCAGGTTATGAACGCACATAGAAAACATCAATAATTCTGTACAATTAGGCACATCGTCATAAAAACCAATTGTCGCTAAACTTTGCCAACATAAAACACTTTTTGCATTAAAAATTTGCAATATTTCATTAAAAAAAAATCGCAATGTTTTTTTACTGCTTAAACAAACCGGATTGTCGCCCAAAAGGTTTGAAGGTTAGATTGTTACTGACAGCATTGTTCTATTTTTCTTCAACCTGCATTAAAAACTGACGCTCTCTCTCAACTATAATGAACTTAGCTATGACAAAGGCGGCGCAATGATTTATTTTTAAATTAACGTAGTCCATTGATTTTGGAAAATATGTTCAAATTTATTAAAAATAAGTATTGAGGTTATCTCCAATTGACTCAATCACCCGTTTCAATATATTAATCTATTTTTATAACATCATATATATATATATATATATATATATATATATATATATATATATATATATATATATATATATATATATATATATATATATATATATATATATATATATATATATATATAGTTTTTAATTTTTTCACCACTTTTCTTTTACTCTTTTGGAAGCATTTAATTAAAAATAAGGAAATAGATGTTTTCCTTCTCATTACTCCATATTTTTCCTGTATGTGGCATGACAGACGTTTTAAAGAATTTTATTCTTGATTTTTAACTGAATGTAAACTAATCAGTTATCGAAATATTTTATATTCCTTTAAAATAATCCTTTTGCGAGCATTTTTTTTATATAATTAATATTGAAAACTTCTTTTTATCTAGGAATTGCCAATATACAAGGTGTCCCCTAAGTTGGAGCACTTATTTTATCAAATTGTAGTACTCATTAAAAGCCACTTGTTGCCTACATAAAAGTTAACTAATATGCCAGGTGCCATCCTTTGAAATTATTGAAAAATTCTATATAAATTCCAGAGTGGCTTCTTTAGTAAGTAGTAAGTACAATATGTACCGAGGTAAACATAATGCCGCAACTTAAAAAATACCCTGTATATTATTCGGTTCGCAAGTTTTTAAAAAATGTCATCTCCTAATTAGATTATTTTTAGGTCATTATTTTTATTACCCAGAGGCTTAAAGTGCAAGCAACGAAGTTACTTCATAGACACCTAGTCTTATTGTAACCCATCCAGTGATATTTCGCCATAATAAAAATTACTTGCAAGTATGTTTATTGAAATAACTCCCTATTTGCTACGCTGGTTTTTCATATTTTTGTGATAATTTTAATTTGTGGTTGATAATATTGATTGAATAATTTCTGTGATGGTGCACTTTTTAATAATTAAACATGAATGTCCATTCATATTTCTCGATCTGCATTAACATTGAATTGTGAATATAGGTTCGAAATATTTATTGTTATGCATCATCTCCTAAGTCAATCAATATTTCTATCATACGATTAATATTATTGACGATATATTAAATATTGGCAATAACATCGATTTCATAAAGCTAGGGAAGGAGTCAAATTTCTAATGTTTGACTGGGTAATATTACTTATTTTGGCTTCATACTTAAAATTTTTGAACTAATTTGCTTATTTCACTATATTTACAGAGATTTTTACAGATTCGTATCTACATTGAGATTTATTTTAACGAATTTTTTGAGCTTTACAAACACCACAACTTTTTTTACGAAAACGGAATACTGTATATAAAACAAGAAGAAAGGTTCCTTCTGGGAATAAATCTGCAAGATGTTACACAAATATCATACGTCCAAATTCAGAAAGCATAGTTCGTGGGATTAGATCATATCAAATTGGAATTTTACTTACGATTGCACGATGAATCTTCAGGAATTTTTATTCTTCAAATTAGAACATTGCTAATATACCTTATGCAATCATAGGCTAAACTTCGAAAAGTTTCAATTTGACACGATGTAACCCCAAAAATGTTTCGACTTCAGACGTCACAATTGTCACAAACTGCGTTTAGTCTTTTTTGATATAATTTTTTTCCTTTATAAAAAAAGTACTATTTATATTAAAAACAATAAAACCAGCAGCAGATGCGCAACACGACGGTCAACTGCTAGCCTTATTTTTTTTTTCATTGAGACGGAATTTTAAAACTTTTTTGTAAAAGAAAAACACTATTAGTCCATTCAAATTAGACTTTGACTTCTAAAAAATTCTGACCATGCTGAATTTTTGTGGAGCCATTTATTTTAATGTCCTGAAAAGTATCCTTGAAAGGGGGCGAATTTTAGTTTTCTTGAAATATCTCGAAAATTGTCAGTTTTTCGATTTTCAATTAGAAAATTGGAAGCTTATAAAATTCTATATAAAAAAGGGCGTTGGACTTTTTTTGTACAGCCAACCGTTTTCGAGGAAAAGACGCCATAAAGTAGTGTTTCCTTTTACACACTACCGCGGGGGTAGAATACAGGAGACGTTTTTTATAATGTGGTATCCCCACGAAGTAGAAAAAAATCAATTTAGATTATTCAGCTTCATTATGTCCATGAGAACTTCATCTTCTTCAACGACTTCGTCAACACAACATTTCTTGAACTAAAGCCATCAGTTCTGTTTCTTCATGGATGTCTAAATTATTTTCGCTTCCTTCAGTATTGACGTTTGAACATGATTACCCACGGCAATGCCCGCATACTAAAGAACAGCGGCGACCAATTTTTCTGCAACTAAAACTTACATTGCATATATATATATACATATATATATATATATATATATATATATATATATATATATATATATATATATATATATATATATATATATATATATATATATATATATATATATATATATATATATATATATATATATATATATATATATATATATATATATATATATTATATATATATATATATATATATATATATATATATATATATATATATATATATATATTATATATATATATATATATATATATATATATATATATATATATATATATATAATATATAAATATAATTATATAATAATATTATATATATATATATATATATATATATATATATATATATATATATATATAAATATATATATATATATATATATATATATATATATATATATATATATATATATATATATATATATATATATATATATATATATATATATATATATATATATATATATATATATATATATATATATATATATATATATATATATATATATATATATATATATATATATATATATATATATATATATATATATATATATATATATATATATATATATATATATATATATATATATATATTATATATATATATATATATATATATATATATATATATATATATATATATATATATATATATATATATATATATATATATAAAAATATTTATAATATATATATATATATATATATACATACATATATATATATATATATATATATATATATATATATATATATATATATATAATATAAATATTTATAATATATATATATATGTATATTATCAGGAGAGGATGACAAAAGGTTTTTAATTGGTTCTAATCTATTGTTGTTAATCGTCCACCATAAAATAACGCTCTTGCAATTATGAGAATCAAAAAAATCAACATCCTCCAACGTTTAATTCTTCTGTAGGTACTTTTAAAATATTTTGAATATAGTTTTTCTATACTTTAAAATCATATGTAGTACTATAGTGGTGTGCGTAATTTGTGTTCAGACATAAATCATCTTTGAAACAAAAAAAGTCCCAGGGCCTTTTTTGTGTAGAATTTTATAAGCTTTTTTTCTAATAACTATTGAATTGAAAAATTGAAGATTTAGCCCCTAAAAACAAACCCATGGCTCAAATCAAGGATACTTTTTAGGATATGTTTAGTATATCAAAATAAAGGTGTCCGCAAAAATTTAGCTTGGTTGGAATTTTTAGAAGTATGGCCTTTTCTGCGACTAATTTTACTGGATAATATATATTTGATGAAATATCATTGGTGAAAGAAGTCACATAACTTGCTTAAAAGAAATGAAATACGCTTCTCACGTCCACAATTTTTTAATTACTTAAAAATAAAAAAATATTTTTTTGCTTCCTTAGACTGGCATTTTAAAAATAAATTGACTAATCTTTCCATAAAGAGAGGCTCGATTAAAAAAAAAAAACAGTGCAATATGTATGCCGGAAATGTGATTCTCTTCATAAGGTTTACTAAAAACTGACTGTGATAAAATAAAGGAATTTTTTCGTAAATCCAATGTAGATACGAAACGCTGCGGCGGTGAAATCGAACATTTCTTAAATTTATTTTTTTATTTTTATGTTTTTTTTATTTAGTTTTTGGCTTAAGAGATTTAAATTTAAACCTATATATATATATATATATAATATATATATATATATATATATATATATATATATATATATATATATATATATATATATTCCAAGATAATTGTGAAATGTAGAACTTTTGCATTATTTAGAAATATTATAAAAGCAAAGAGTCTATTTTTAGATACTGCTTATTATCAGTTAAGATAGCAGCTCTTGCAATTTAATTCTAATTAAACAGGGTTTTGAATTTAAATGAATATTTATTTAAGATTTTCAGTTTACGGTCTTACGACTAAAAAATAATAAACATTGAACAAATACGTACATATATGTTAAAATTCTATATAAATGTTTTTGAAAAATATTTTCTTGTCCATTATATAAATGTTAGAATCGTTCTATATAAGCATGGTTCCTCCCTATTTAATATTTTATTTAAATATATATAGTACTTGTAAAAATATTTAATGAATTTCTTTTTTCCTCAATGCCTTTTTATTATCCTTCAATATTTTTAAATCAAACCTCAAGTTCAATCATCAGTAAATACTCCTTCCAAACATGCTCTACATTTGTTAGATTTTATCCAGAAGAGAGTCGTCGCATAATTGCAGATCGGGAACTCACGGGAAACGTTTCTTTAGAAAACTGAACAAAAGTTAAGGGGTTACGTACTTCTGGGCGTTGCAGAAAGTATATATGTATATTAAAAAAAAATATATTTTAAAGATTATTAAGTGAAGACGAAAGAACGACGATTATGTATTTTTATTGTACTTTAAATTTCTTCTTCTTAGTGTGCCCTATCCTTTAGGAACGTTGGCGATCACAGTTCCCCATCTGATTTTATCTATTGCCGCTCTAAACAGTTCAGTAGATGTCATGTTTGGCCACTGTCATAAGTTTTTCAACTAGGAGTTGCGGCGCCTTCCTGGTCCTCGCTTACCGATTATTTTTCCTTCAGTTATAAGTTGCAGGAGCTCATACTTTTGGCTTCTCATCATATGGCCAAAGTAAGTGCTTTTTCTTTCTTTAACAGCTGGAATCAAGTCTCGTTCTTTTCTCATTCGATCAAGTATTTCCACGTTTGTGGTATGCGCTGTCCAAGGAACACGCAGCTTTCGGCGATTGCACCACATCTCGAATGACTCCATTCTTTGTTGTGTTGTCTCTTTGATTCTTGCAACTTCTATACTGTATAACATGACCGAGAATACGCAGCATCTTAACAGTTTTGTTATCGTTTTTAAGTTTAGTTGGCTGATACAGAGTATGTTGCGCAATTTATTAAAGGAGCTTCGTGCTTTTTCAATTCTTCAGCGTATTTCAATAGAGTGGTCTCAATTTTCACTAATTACGCTTCCTAAGTATGTTATTCTTGTTACCCTTTCAGGTGTTTGTTGATGTATTTTAATATTTATGTTTGTATTAAGATTCTTACTGACCTCCATTGTTTTTATTTTGTTCGTATTCAATTTCATTCAATATTCCTCACATGCATCAACAATTCGTAGGCCTTCTTCACTGTCCGTTAGAATGACAGTATCATCAGCGTAGCGGAGGCTATTTACACACACACCATTAATGGTAATTCCATCTTTTCTCAAAAAAAAAAAATTGAATAACTCCTAGAATAATATATAGAGAATAAAAATCCGTAAACAAAAAATCGAATTTTTGAAAATTCGAGGTGTATGTAACCCCTTAAGTGAATATATAAAAGAGAGCATTTGATGGATGTAGCCCCTTGAGTCAACTTCACAAGAAGTATTATACCTTAGTCATATAAACATCTTTTAAAGAAATGAACCTTCCCTACAAATGGACAAGAACAATTTATAACAACCCTAATACTTTACGTACCGTTTAACCTCGAGTTGTCACTGAAGCTCCCTAAGCGCACAAACTACAAGAACTGGATATAAAGCAAGGCGGTATACGGCGCTGTTTCGTTTTATGCGTTTTTACGTTCTAGCAAACTATGTCTCTCTCTAATACGAAGATGTAAATTCGTCATTTTTCTCTCTCCAATTCCAGTCAGAGTAGTTAAATTTGGTTTTGGCGCTCAATATTTTGCAACAAATGGTGTACTGTTAGTATTAAGTGGTGAATGCAATTACATACGGACATAAACTGATTATAATTGATGTAATGAACGAAAAAATGGATGTACAGCCGGGGTGTAGTAAATTGTTAGGTGTTAAAAAAAACTTTGAGTATACAGTGAATTATTTAAAATAAAATTTTTCGAAGTTGCTTTTAGAAGATAAAGTTAAAGTGAAAGCTGCAGGAAAACCGATTCCGAATCTTAGTATTACTCAAGTAAGTAAGGGATAAAAACGCGAGTTCAAAAGAAGTTTTAAAAGTGAATTATATGAAAAACATGATTGGCTATGCGGATGCAGTGTTAAAAACAGCTTGTTTTGTTTTCCATGTTTGCTATTTGCATCTGAAAGTGCTGAAGCGAGTTGAGTGAAAAGTGGGGAAGTCGATCTGGCATACTTATCACAAAAAATTAAAAATCATGAAAGTTCGCAGGTTCATGTAAATTCGCTGTTAGAGCTAAGACTTTTGGGAAAAATTGATATAAAACAACAACTGGATAGTGCCTACAGAAGAGGTATCGAAAAACAATAATGACAAGGTATTCAAAAACAGATGCGTTTTGTCGAAACTTATAAATTGTATAAAGTTCTGTGGATGTTTCGAATTAGCTTTGCGAGGACACGATGAAAAGGATGGATCGCAAAATCCGGGCATTTTCAAAGGTCTAATCAATTTTAGTGCAGAGTTGGATCTGGCTTTAAAAGAGCATTTTGAAAAATCTACGGTCTTCAAAGCTACTTCAAAAATAATTTAGAACGAATTATTAGATTGCATGCTACAAGTTTGCCTCGAATATGTAAAAAATGAAATAGCAGACGCCCAATTCATCTCTGTTATAACAGATGAGACCAGAGATATTTCTTGTAAATTTCAAATGGTAATAGTTTTCAAATACATTTTAAAAGACAGTACCCCAACTGAACGATTTTGGGCTTTTTTGAATCAACAAGATCATAATGCAATTAGTTTAGCAAACTGTATTAAAGACGTTTTGCTCAAAGTTACAGATACACCAAATAAATTAATTTCACAAAGCTATGATGGAGCAAATGTTATGAGTGGCCGCCATGGTGGGGTAAATAGAATTATTCAAGATGATTATAAATACGGCTATTATGTTCACTGTTATGCTCATCAGTTAAATTTAATTTTAGCTCATGCAACTAGCCAGAATGCAGAAGTACGTATTTTCTTTTCTGATGTAACAGATATTACTTTTTTTTTCAAATTCTCCTCAGCGGGTTGAAATATTAAATGAAGTTGTACGCTGCCGTATTCCAAGAACTTCTACGACACGGTGGTTTTTTAAAAGTAGAGCTATAAATATTATTTTTGAGAACAGAGAAGCACTTATCGAATGTATGGAGAAGGTAGAAAATACTTCGAGACAATCTACCACAATTAATAAAGCCTCTCTGCAATCCGTAGAATACGACGCACAATTTGTATTCTGGCTAACTTTTTTCATAAAATTATTCCACGCGCCGATATGCTAATAAAGTTTGCAAAAATCGACTTCTGATCCCGCATAGGTAGCCACAGCAATTAATATATTTGAAAAATGTATAGCGATTGAAAGAAAAAATGCTGAAGAAATTGCTACTTTAATTGAAGATGTAGTTCATTTTCAGAATAAAAGACGTAAGGAAGATACTGATTTAACCAAAGTAGTTGCAGCAAAAGAAGTATGTGATTATATATTAATTCAAATTAAGGAAAGGTTTTCATTTAATAGTCATCTAAGTGGTTCACTTCTGTTTATGTCTTCTAAGTTCTCGGAGTTCGAAAATAAATTCCCATAGCACTATTTAAATGACATAGTTCAGGCATATCCATTTTTGGACAAAATTAGATTACAAACTGAACTTACTTATAAACGGCCAGATTTTAGAAATTTGCCAGGAGGGGTGCATTGTTTGCGATTTATAATCGAAAATAATTTACAAAATGTATTTTCCGCAACGTACACTTTACTGCAGCTAATTATTATCATTCCCATGACAACTGCTGAAGGTGAAAGGAATTTCTCCACTTTAAAAAGAATTAAGTCGTTTTTTGAGAAGTACCATGAATGAAGAAAGACTTTCAGTATTGGGAATGTTGTCAATAGAAAAGAAAATGATAGAAGATATTAGTGATTTTAATCAATTAGTGTTTGACAAATTTGCAAATTTAAAAAATCGCTGTATGGACTTTTCGTTTAAACATTGTGTTTAGAATGTTCAGCTTATAGTTAGATGTTTTAAACAAAACAATGAATTTTGCTATATTTCTAATATGGACTGCATTTTCTTTCGTCAAGTGTTGTATATTATTTATGTTCGCGTTTATACATACAGTGACTCACAGCTTAAATGATGCAGTCGCTATAAGAAAAGACTAACTGGTCTCAGTGCCTCTTTATTTATTTGGAAAAAAAATAAACTTATTGAAATTAAATTAGTAAAGAGTCTTCTAAAAAAGTATGAATTACTTTTTGTCTTAAATATGCCTTACTTAATTAACAATAAATAATTAATCAAATCATATGCAATTTTAACATCACAGCTTAAATGATGCAAAATAACAACAGGGGTCAAAACTTATCGCATTTTGAAATCATTTTGGTTTAGTTTGACATTTTTTCATTCAAAAAAACAAAATTGTTTAAGAATGGGTCGTCGAACTACAATTTCTGAGAGAAATTTAATTATTACTCATTACAGGAATGGATACAGCCAAAGAGACATAGCCAAAATGGTAAATAAATGTCCGTCAACTGTTCAGCATATCATTGAACGTTGCCGGAATGAAAATAGAGTCGAGAATAAGTCAAGGTTGGCTTCAAATAAGATCTTCAATGAACGTGAAGAAAGATGGATTTTAAGAGAGGTATCAAATAATCCAAAAAAAAGTGCGCCAAAGTTGTGCGCCGAGGTGGAAAGACAGTTTGGAAAAAGGTGTAACCCCGAAACAGTTCGACGGATCTTGCGAAATAATAATTTACATGGTCGAACTGTTAGAAATAAGCCTTTCATTAGCCAAAGAAATAGGCGCGTGAGATTGGAATTTGCCAGAGAGCATATCAATAAAGACTTGAACTTCTGGAATTCAGTAATATTTGCTGATGAGACCAAAATAAACTTATTTGGTCCGATAGAAAAATATCAGTGTGGAGAAAGCCTAACGAAGAATTAAAATTGAAAAATATGAAAGCTACGGTAAAGCACGGTGGAGGTGGAGTGATGTTATGGGGCTGTATGTCATCTGCAGGAGTAGGTAACATGCATTTCGTCGAAGGGAATATGAACCAATATGTGTACTTGGATATACTAAGGCAGCATCTCGTCGCTAGTGCCCAAAAATTAGATATTAAAAACAATTATCGGTTCTATCACGACAATGATCCAAAGCACACGTCATTTCGAGTCCGCAGTTGGTTGCTTTATAACTGTCCAAATGTTATTAAAACACCAGCCCAGTCACCAGACTTAAATGTAATTGAAAATTTGTGGCTGACATTAAAAAATAAAGTAAATAGTGCCCCAGTATCAAATAAAACTGAATTAAAAGTAAAAAATTACTGAAGCATGGAACACTATTTCCCCGGAGTATAATAGAAAGTTAGTTGAATCAATGTCCAGAAGATTACAAACCGTTATTGATAATGAGAGAGGCCCGACCAAATATTAGCAGGCTTATTTCAAATTCTACAGTTTGTTTTCTCTAATAATTTTGGTATATTGAATTTTGCATCATTTAAGCTGTGACGTTAAAATCGCATATAATTTAATTAATTATTTATTGTTAATTAAGTAAGGCATATTTAAGACAAAAAGTAATTCATACTTTTTTTAGAAGACTCTTTACTAATTTAATTTCAATAAGTTGTTTTTTCCAAATAAATAAAGCGGCACTGAGACCAGTTAGTCTTTTCTTATAGCGACTGCATCATTTAAGCTGTGAGTCACTGTACGAGTATATGTCAATACACCATGCCCATTTGCCTGTAATAGTTGGACCTTCTGTATTGGTAAATGATTTTATATTTGATATTATGTTTAAACTATTATCATTTAACATTTTCAATTAATATTAGGTAAGGTATTTTCATTTGTGACCATGCACCTTAGAAAATTTTAACATGTCTTCTAGGTATGAATAGACACATAAAATTTAAAATTAAGTAGGTATCTGGAAATCGTGTTTTCACGCTCTTATTGGCTCATAATGCTACGTACAACATAGCCTTGTGAGGTATGTAAACCTCCACCAAATTCCGATTTACTGCCTATAAAATTATGTATAGGATGCGTCACAAAATAGACAACTATTTCTATTAAGAGAATCTGAAAAACTATTACTTACATAAATGATACGAGACAATACAGCTATTACGGCTTCTACTTATGTACAGGGTTTGTTATTGCCCTTCATTTTTCAAAATTTTTTCTATAGCTCCTTTCTTTTTATAAACTTTTATCATCTAGATTTTTATTTTCTGTGAAAAAAACTTTTTTTAAAACTAATGGTAACCTACTCAGTATATATCACCACTACACCAAACACTTTATTTTTGCACTCGACACGCGTTTCGCTAACCATGTTAGCTTCATCAGGAGCGATGATTGACTAAAGCTAAACTACAAATCTACCTTATTTATTCTTAGTCTAACCCTTGAATTACTCAAGCGGAACTAATGACATAGGCAAGGCTATCAGTTCCGGTCAAGTAACCAGTAGAGGGGACTATAAAGAATAGGGCCTCTGTCTTTATTTAAACTACTTTTACATTTTATGATTGCCATACTCTCGTATGCGTTCAACAATCTCTTATCAGATACATTTTTTATTAATCTTAGATTATCTAATGTTACAGTATGATCAGCTTCAAGGGCATGTTCGGCAATGCTAGACTTTTCTGTTCTACTGTATTTTAAGTGTGCTAAATGTTCTTTTAATCGTGTTTTAATTGACCTTTTAGTTTGCCCAACATCCTTTTTGTCACAATCATTACAACTAATTTCATAAATTCCACTTTTCTCACAATTAGGAATCTTATCTTTGGGATTTCCTAAGATATTCCCCAGATTGTCTGATGACTTATAGACTAAGGTGAGGCCTACCTTATTAAATACCTTATTGAGTCCCTTGCTATATTTCGGATTAAATGGTATGGAGACATACTTGGTGTTATTTTCTTCGCGTGTAAAAAAGGTGGAATTCTGAATATTAAACCTAAACTTATGTCTATTTATTAGCTTATTTACTAAGTCATCGTCATAACCATTAACTATAGTTATATTTCTAATACGATTCCTTTCTTTATTAAAGTTTACTCTATTCAGAGGGAAAGTGACCAAACGATGAACTAAAAAATGTAATGAGGCTAATTTATGTTGTTTGCAATGAAATGAATCATTAGGAATATATCTACCTGTTACTGTGTCCTTCCTATAGATATCAAATTCCAATCTATTATTATTTTTAATAATTAAAATATCTAGAAAAGGCAATTAATGGAATCATACCGGCTATTTAATTTAGAAACAAAATCATCAATATTTGCTTTCTTTGTATCAAAAATGGCGAAAATATCATCCACATACCTATACCATACCCTTGGGAAATATTCGAATTCTTGACTGGCTTCGATTTCAAACTTACTCATGAATAAATTGGCTATGAAAGGTGATAAGCAATTACCCATAGTTGTTCCTTCTTTATGAACATAAAATTGATTGTTATATTGGAAATAATTTTGTTCCATACAAAGTTTAGATAATGTTAAGTCTTCACGAATAATTTCGTCTTCAAAGTCATTCATTCTAAGTAATTCTTCGAGATATTGTAAAGTTTGTGGAATTGGTACACTTGGGAACAAAGAACTAACATCAAAAGAAATTAAGACTTCACCTTCATTAAGAACTAGATTTTTTGTTTTATTAATGAATTCTAACGAATTCTTCACTGCGAACATGCCCTTGAAGCTGATCATACTGTAACATTAGATAATCTAAGATTAATAAAAAAAGTATCTGATAGGAGATTGTTGAACGCATCTGAAAGTATGGAAATCATAAAATGCAAAAGTAGTTTATATAAAGACAGAGGGCCTATTCCTTATAGTCCCCTCTACTGGTTACTTGACCGGAACTGATGGCCTTGCCTATGTCATTAGTTCCGCTTGAGTAATTCAAGGGTTAGGCTAAGTATAAATAAGGTAGATTTGTAGTTCAGCTTTAGTCAATCATCGCTCCTGATGAAGCTAACATGGTTAGCGAAACGCGCGTCGAGTGCAAAAATAAAGTGTTTGCTGTAGTGGTGATATATACTGAGTAGTATAATTGTGCCAAAGATTCCACATTCCCAACTTAATGGTAACCTGTTGAAGTGTAAACTAAGTCCCTCAGAAGTTACTTTAACTCATTAGTTATCATATATAGAATAAATATTTAGTTATTTAACCCTAACAAATAGTTATTTTCGAATTATCAAGACCCTTTTCATGATGGTTTTTTAAATAAGAGAGATTAGTTTTTGGCGCTTCATGTTTTAAGTATTCTTGGCAGCTTTGTACCTTTCTCTTATTAAGGGTAGAAGTTTAGATAGCTGTATTGGAATGTATAACAATAAGCAGCTGTCTGTTGTTGCCCTTCATACATGGCCCTACAACACTGATGAGGTTACGAGGTCCAAAACAGTTTCCAAGGCATTGAGGAACATAAAGTATATGTACATTATTTAATTTTGTTATACTGAGAAATTTCTTAATACAGTAATACAGTTTGTTATCTCAGAAATATTTTTAATTCTAAAAGTTTTGGAACGACGCCAGTGTTATTGTCTGTATCTAAATTTGCTCACTATATCTTCATCAGTACTTATTTCTGATCATTGTCAAGTAAAAACTGTATCAGAGATAAATATTGAAAAAAAACAATATGAGTAAATGGGAAGTCTGCTGGAAAGAAATTTATTTGGAAAATACACTCCTGAACAAAATTAACGCAACAATATATTAAATCATACAAATCTCTATAATGAATTAATTTTAATAATTTTTTATGAACATTGGTTACACTAAAAGTTAGAAAAAACTTATTCGGATACTTTAAAAATGAATTAGCTACCAAATTTCTCTATAAGATTCGAATTAAAATTATTCTTAAGAGCTAATAACAAAATCGTTGAAATTATGTAATAATGAAAAAAAATAAACTGGGACACTAGTAGCAAAATTAATGGTGTAACTGGGACACTAGTAGCGTGTGTTGCCTCCTCTACTTCGGATGACAGCGTTTATGCGCCTAGGCATGCTTCTAATTAAATTTTGGATAAAATCTTGAGGAATTTGCTCCCATTCTGTGATAACTGCATTTTCAAGTTCCCTCAGGTTTCTAGGTGCAAGTATATGACGTTTCACATTTTTCTTAAGGTGATCCCATACATGTTCTATCGGATTCAGATCCGGGCTTTTTGGTGGCCATTGCATAATAGGTATATCAACTTGATTAAGATAATCGAGTACCTCCCTAGCCACGTGAGGTCGAGGGTTGTCTTGCATAAACAGGAAATTGGGCCCCACAAAATAACCGAAAGGCATCACATGTTCTATTACAATATTCTCAAGATAGTAGTCAGCATTCATGGATCTCGTACGGGCAGGAACTAACTCTGTGCGAGCATCAAAGCAGATGCCACCCCAGAACATAACAGAGCCACCGCCGAATGGAATCCTTGCACAGACCAGTTTTTGTGATTTCGAGCAAAACGTAACCTGGCAACTCTGTTCTCTCTAGTAAGCAAGGGCGCAGTGTTTAATCCAGCTTCATTTAACCGTCTTCTAACTGTTTTAGAAGAAATTGTGACATTGCGAACAGCTTCGAGTTCGTTTCTTATTACAGAACTAGTGACAGTCCTGTTTCTTAAAGCATATTGTCTTATAAAACGTTCATCTAGGTCGCTAGTGCATCGTTTTCAGATTTTCAGATTGTTGCGTTAATTTTGTCCAGGAGTGTATTTTTATTATACTACATCACTCCAAAATTCATATTTTTTTTTGGTGTGTGCCCATATTTAGATTACAAAGGTAGAAACTAATTTGCGGATTCACTGCATTCAACATATTGAATGTTCTTTGAGGTTTAACTAAAGATTATTCATTCTTATTTCGAATTTTTCCTTTGTCAGTATGATGTGTTCAGTTTAACTTTTTTGAAAGTTATACCTACTTTGTTTGGAAAAAAGCAAACGATGGACTGGCTCATCGTCAGTCCTTCTTTAAAATAAGGGTGAACTTGTTGGGGTACCTATTAAAAAACTGTAATTATGGCCTTATGTAGTATATTGATGTAATAATTAAAACTTTTATTTAAATATTGTCTTCTATCTTTTCAGATATCAACAGATCCAAGAACGTAGTCTTAATGAAAAATATTAGAATTTTCGTCTAGAATATCTTCACCTAGTTCTAGATATGTTATAGTTATGAAAGAAAATAACGAAAATAATCCAAAAAATGAAAAAAAAAAAAAAAGCGGAAGACTAACTTCACAACTCAAAGTTCCAGATCCGCATAATTTCCGGTCAAGTGCAAGTTGAACTTGCGCAATTAGTGTTCCGTACGTTGATTGCTTTTAAAATAAAAAAAAGTTGTTACAGAGGTATAAAATGATCAGTGACTTCACAAAATACACCCCAAATGAGTTTTCAACAAAGTTTGTTTCCAATCTTTACCGAAATCTGATGACCTTGACATTTTTGTTTTTTTTATATACCATATAAATTATTAAAGGTAATGCACTCGTGATAATTTTCGTTCAATCTACACCCCGTGGAGAATATTCCAGAATTTTTTCGAAATTTTTCGATAAATACTTTTCGAGATAAGGCCCGGGACAGCGATTTTTCGCGAATTTTTAAAAATAATAGAAAGAAAAGTGCGCGCAAGTATAATATTATATATATATTTTTTTACTCGTGTTTTCACAAGCTTTCATTTGACTCCACACTCGATGACCTAGTAAAAATTTTTTTTTTTTCACTTCCGACTTCACCCCCCAAAACTAACCCCTTAAGTCAAAATTTAATTCTCAAAACTACATGGCTCTGATGAGGCCATCAATTCCTATATTATTACCAAATTTCACCTTTCTATGTCAAATAGTTTCGGAGAAAATCGGGTGTGTGACAGACAGACAGACACCGAAGTGATCTTATAAATGTTCCGTACGGAACACTAAAAACACAAATTCTTTCTGTAATGTCGATTCTAGTTTTTTAATTGAATATTTTGTCTTGGTGTAGTCAACCAAATATACAATTAGGAATATAAATCGAACGTTTACGTCTTGGCACGACATCTTTTAATCAGCTAATTAGCTACTGATTAACTTGCGGTTTTTAACATCCATATTCAAAATTGTTTAAATCTGAAAAAAGTTAGGTTGAATTTATAGTAAAAAGTAAGAATGGTATATGCAACCAGATATACACATATTTATGTCAGGAGCAGAAAGAATACCTCCTTGCATTTTTTGCTTTCCTGATATGAAATTTCGATCGATCCATTTTGAACGAAAATATTCGGAATAAAAATGTGATAAAAGTGTGATAAGTGGATGGAATTTTATTTTTTGTTTGTGTTTTATCTATGTTTGTATTTCTGTAGCGTCAGCTATTATATTTCTGTGGCGTAACGGATAAATAAAACAGTAAGTTCTGAACAAAAAAATCTTTATCGTATCCTATCCTACACAGTAATATTTACAAGTTACAATATACAATTAAAAAATAAATAAAGCTGGACATTTGTCCAGAAAATTTAACTGAAAAAAAAATTTCTTGCCAATAAATAATTATAACATTAAGACACATTAACAACGACTATTCTTTTCTTTTTTAACTTAACTTTTTAATACGAAATATACAAATAGAAAACCTATAAATAAGTAGGGGATTGGACTGATGAACCGTGGGTTCCAACTTTACCGATCATTTGGTATAAATAATGAGCAAATAAAAGGGAAATATAATTTATTCTTTTCCCATTGTAAACAACATCATCTCCGCCTCTGTATAGAAAAATGCAGCCTGAGAAATAAAATATCAATTAATCACCAATGACCTCAGTTTGTTTAGATTACCAAAGTTAGGTTTAAGTTACTATTATTGACATGTCTCAATTTGCAGACCCTTAAGAGTATTTTTATGTGAGAGGTTTGGCTATATATTATATTAAGATTATGTTTTTCGGTAACGAATGTTGGGGGTATGCATTTCATAGATTATTATATTTTTGAGAGCCGAGGTAGACGGACAGTTTGTAGATGTCAATTCAAATTCCTATTAAAGGTGTTTTTACCTAATTTAGTTTTTACCATATACTTCCTCAAGACGCACAGTTTTTCTTTGCATGTATCGGCTTTTTAAAATATAGAAATTTTAGGTTACATACTTTATTACTCCTAAATGTGATTCAGTAGTCATGTTGATTTTGTAATAGCTCTTTTCAAATAAACTAAAACAGTTTAATTTATTCACTTAAACGTGTTAATTTATAATGATAATGAAGACATTGGTAAGCTTACATTATAAGTTCTTATTATTGTTGGCTAAACTTTATATACTTATTTAACATGATCTCACAACATTCAACATGCCTTTCGATCCAGATATGGTAGGTGGAATATCTATTATAGTTAATGTGGATGGTTGTAGCTTCTACTTGATGGAAATTCGTTATAAATATATAATAAAAGACCGTTTTTAGTCAATTTCCACTGGTTTATTTAAATTGCGATGACGCGTTTCGCTGTCGATGCAGCTTCTTCAGATCTACATTTTATACTGTCAAGTTAGATTTAATGTTTACAATTTTATATAATTTCTTAATTATAGTATTACACCTAAATAAATTACATTGTAAGTATTGGAAAACCCACACAGATTTGAAATTAGGAGGTCATTGAGTAAAGTACCTGTAGTCCTTAATCGATTTATTTGCATTGTTTCTAAAGGGTTTAGTTTTAAACTTTTTTGTCGGGTGTGTAAAATTTTGAAATTCTTGTTAAAGGTGTGATTTTCTGTTAAAAGATGATTATCATATGTTGAATTAGATTTTCTATGGATGAAACTTTTTTTGTGTTCTGTAATTCTTTGTATAAATGTATGTCCAGTTTGTCCTATATATGTTTTAGGACATGACCCACATGTTAATTGATAAACCCCTGATTTATTGTCTTTATTGATTTGTGGTTTGTAGTTTTTAAGATATTTCCCTATAGTATTGTTAGTCTTGCTATGTTGACATTTTTTTGATTTAAAAATTTCCCCAGTTTTTCCGTTGGTTTGCCGAAATAGTATAAATGTAGTATTACTGTCCTTAAAACTTGGGTATATTTCTGAGATAGCCTTGCTTCTAAGGTTTTTCCCTAACGATATTATTGATTAAAGTAACCAAATAACCATTGTTAACGGCTACTTGTTTTATGTAGTTTAATTCTTTAGTAAAATTTTCCTCTGATAAGGGGATATTAGTTAGTCTATGTATAAAACTATGATAAGCTGCGAGTTTATGATGGTTACTGTAAAAAGTGAGTTAATTGTCTGTCCATACCTGTAAAGCGTACAATTATATTGTCTATGTATCGATACCAGTATAGACAATTATTACTGTTATTATGGTTGTTAAATATCAGTGTTTCAATACTGTCCATGAAAATTTCGGCAAGTAATGGACTTAATGGACTCCCCATAATTACCCTTCCTTACTATTGTAGAATGTATTGTTAAATACATACCTCCTTGAATTTCTGCTCTCCTAATACAAATTTTTAAAACGCAAATTTTCGAAAGAAAAATTTGGAATGTTGTATCAGGAGCACAGAAACGCGAGGAGGTATTTTATGTATCAGGAGCAGAAAAATACCTCCTTGCATTTCTGCTCTCCTAATACAAATTTTTAAAAGGCAAATTTTCGAAACAAAAATTTGGGATGTTTTATCAGGAGCACAGAAACGCGAGGAGGTATTTTATGTATCAGGGGCAGAAAAATACCTCCTTGCATTTTTGCTCTCCTTATACAAATTTTTAAAACGCAAATTTTCGAAAGGAAAATTTGAAATGTTTTATCAGGAGCACAGAATCGCGAGGAGGTATTTTATGTATCAGGAGCAGAGAATACCTCCTTGCATTTCTGCTCTCCTAATACAAATTTTTTAAGCGTAAATTTTCGAAACAAAAATTTGGAAGGTTTTATCAGGAGAACAGAAACACGAGGAAGTATTTCGTTTTTTGTCTTTCTGTAGCGATAGCAAAATATTTCTGTTGAGTAAAGGATAAATAAAACAACAAATTCTGTACAAACAAATCTTTATTATTATTAAAACACCTATCCGGTACAGTATATTTACAAGTTACAACATACAATTAAAAATAAATAAAGCTATACATACATCTATCGAGAAAATTTAACTTGAAAAACATGATTTTCTTGTAAAAAAATATAATAACTTGACTTGTTTTTACTACAGTTTTCTAATTATTTCCCACGAAAAATGTAATTACAAAAAAAAAAGATAAATACGGCGTTATAGGTCAAACTAAAATAACCTTATTCTATAAACTAGAAATATTAGGGATTTTTGAAAGTCATATAGTAGGTAAACCCAAAAAGAATAAGTTTCATCAAAACGTTGCATTTTACACCGCTAAAAACACGTATCGTATGATACGATAGTATTATTTAAACAAAACACTACACTCGGCAATACTGAGACTTTGTAGTCTGGATATAAAAAGTGAGACAATGGAAAAGGAGACGGATCTTGTAGAGAAAAGAAAGTCTACTTTTGGAGTAACTTACCTCCAATACGAAGTTTGGACTAGGGGGAAAAACGGCATACAGAAGGATTTAATGTGGTGCTATACAAGAATTTTGGAACTCAGTTGGGTAAATTGAATCACAATGTTTTGAATGAGTCAAAGGACTGTTTGGAAAATCTCCTGGATAAGAAGAGAAGAGAATAATAATCAGAAACATTTCTGAAACATGGGCCTAACACAATTACTTGAGAGTAGACACATTTATATAAACTAAAGTATACAGGTCAGAAAAGGATATAAATTAGTTTCAAGAGAGTAAAAGAGAGTCAATGATTCTTCGGAATTGGATTCAAAAGGGTAAAACCATAAAAAAATGTGGAAATGTAGTAACGTTTTGTGACTTTAACTGGTTCAGGATTACATGGCTTTGTGTTATAACGGACATATTTATATGTATATATCCATATATATCACAAGACCTGGTAACGCCGAGCCAGCCATTTGACATGGGGTTGTCCCGCGAACCGATCCATAGTTTCCCCGACCTTCCCCATAAGTTGCGTTCGTTCACCCCGCTTTGCTTATGATTATAGGCCGGGTACTTCTTAGACTCAGTGACCAAGTTTCTTTATGGTCGACTACGTTCTAGGACTGACCAACCCCCCTCCAGGGAACGAAGGTTGGACCACCGGACCGCCGCCTGAGGTGAACTGCACAGGGCCTAGTACGTATGTATTTTGGCCTTGATTAGCCGCCCCTGGCACCCGGTCCTGTTAACTGACCATGAAACAGTCGCAAAACGTTAATTTCCACGTATTTTGAAAATAGGACTGTGACGGAAAAATGAAAAGTAAAATGGAGAAATCAATGGATTCTGTATGCTAGTATCATATCAGTAAAAGGCTTCATTTTGGAAGCATGCCAATCAATCAGAGCATATTGTGGCGGAAGAGCTACTGATTCAGATCAAGGAAAAAAGAAATATTTGGAAAATGAGAGCAAACACTAACATAGTTTATTTTGGAAGAAATGGCTGTGTTATTGTCGACTTCTTATATTACAGACATTTTGAGACATAGAAGTTTTAAAACGTACTTGTTAAGGAAAAAACTAAAAGTCGCCCGACTAGAAGAAAAAATTTATTGATGTGAAATAGTTAAAGGGTACAGCTTACTAAGCTACAGAGAAATGATAAATTTTGGTAGACAATTGCTCAAGATGAAGAGTTGCATCTATCTCGGAAAGGGAAAATGAATATAATTAACAAAACTATTTAGAAATACATATGTCAAAATTAATGTTATCTCAAAAAAGAAAACTAACTGAGAAATAATAATCTATAATCAAAATTTTCAGAAGAATATTACTGGACAGAGAAAATACTTTTGTTCCAATATTTATACTGTTTTTCTTTTCGAGTTTACCATTGACTTTTTAATTTGCTGCAAATATATCAAGTTTATTTCTACTATTTATCAACATTTCGTATTTTAAACCTATTTTTGAGCTGCAGAAAATATATAATCACAAGAAATCTACGAAATATAAGTTAAAAACGTGGGCCAAACTAAAATAGTCTTAATTTGTAAGCTTTTTTAAAAATATTTTTTGGGTATGTGGTGGAGGTAACATTCTTTCTCAGAAATGTTTTCTAATTTTAAAAAATCCATAATAGATAAACCTAAAAAAAATAAGTTGTATAGAAACTGCAGATTTAACACCGTTGCACAGTAGGACACTGCCAGCAAAGGAAGGTTCTGAACAGAAAAGAAAACTATTTTCAAACAATTTTGATACAGGAATTTGAAATTATTTCATGAAAGCAAACACGGGAAGCATGTCATCAACGAAAACTAAAAGAAAAAAAAAAGGCATGTAGAAGAAATCTGAGGTGTAGTTTTACAGAAGAATGATGAAGCTAAGTTAGGTCAATTGGATCAGAAACCAAGAAGTAGTGACTCGAATCATTGAAGAATTCCTTGAAAAAATTCATAGTCAATTGTTAATAATGGACACATTCTGAAACATGAAGGGCAAGACAGTTACTTGAGAAGTGAATGTTGGATAATAGACACATCTGTCTTGGTTGCCGGCACATTGGTATGGAGAGAAGAAGAAAAAGGTATACTTTCGAATGTGGTGCTACAAAAGAATAAGAAAGTTAAGTTGAGTAAATTGGATCACAAACAAAGAAGTATTAAATCGTGTCAATGAAAGATTATTTCGAAAATTTTAGAAATTCGAAGATGACACATTCTAAAACATGGCGGGTTAACACAATTACTTGTAAAGGGAATATTAAAAAATAGATACATCTATATAGTCTAAGTTACACAGATGAAATAGTGTGTACGGAAATTATAGAGATGATGGAGAATTGAACTGTGGAGAAGACTTTTGTAGACAAGAGAAAGTCTACTTTTGAAGTGCGAAGTTTGGACACTGAGGAAAAACGGCATACAGAAGGATTTGATGTGATGCTACACATGAATCTTGAAACCCAGGTGGGTAAATTAGATCACAAACGAAGGTTTGAATAAGTCAAGGAAGGACTATTTGGAAAATCTTATGGATAAGAACAGAAGAATAATCAGACACATTTCTGAAACATGGTGGGCTAACACAATTACTTGTGTATACAGGTTAAAAAAGGATATAAATTAGTTTCAAGAAAGTCGAAGAGAGCCAATGATGAAGAATTGGGTAAAATTATAAAAAAATGTGGAAATGTAGTAACATTTTGTGACTTTTAACTGGTTCAGGATTACATGGCTTTGTGTTATAACGGACATATTTATATGCATATATCCATATATATCACAACACCTGGTAACGCCGAGCCAGCCATTTGACATGGGGTTGTCCCGCGAACCGATCCGTAGTTTCCCCCGACCTTCCCCATAAGTTGCGTTCGTTCACCCCGCTTTGCTTATGATTATAGGCCGGGTACTTCTTAGACTCAGTGACCAAGTTTCTTTATGGTCGACTACGTTCTACCCCCTCCAGGGAACGAAGGTTGGACCACCGGACCGCCGCCTGAGGTGAACTGCACAGGGCCTAGTACGTATGTATTTTGGCCTTGATTAGCCGCCCCTGACACCCGGTCCTGTTAACTGACCATGAAACAGTCGCAAAACGTTAATTTCCACGTACTTTGAAAATATGACCGTGACGGAAAAATGGAAAGTAAAATGGAAAAATCACTGGATTCTGTATGCCAGTCTCAGATCAGTCAAAGGTTTAAATGTTGATGATTCATTTTGGAAGCATAGCAGTGAAACATCTGAGAATATTGTTGTAGGAGAGTTACTAAATTGAATCAAGGAAGAAAGAACTATTTGGAAAATGATATAGAAAGTAGACATTAATCCAGTTTATTTTGGAGGAAATGGTTATGCTTACTATATCATGATCACCACATGAAATGAAATGGAGAGTAAAATGAAGTAACTGGTGTAAGCAATAAAAAAGATGACAGCACCATGTGTCAATTTGATTCGATTCGTCAATTGACAACTCAATACAATACACAAAAGGAAACAAAATAATCAGACATATTCTGTGACATGACGTGGGATATGACATGGATTTTACATACTTGAATGTGCAGGCAATATCTGAATATAAAGGTAGAACTATAATAATTTATGTCAATTAAATAGGTAAGGACATATGAAACTTTGGCTATAGAGAAATGGAAGTTTCAGCAGACAATAGCTGAAGGTGGAGAATTGCATCCAACCAATCAAACAGTTAAAAACTTCATGAAATAAAAGACGAATATGATGAACAAGGTTAAACTAGAAATTTATAAAAATTACTGTTATCTTAACTAGGAAATAAAACTGTGATAAAATAATGACATCTAAAAAACAACAACATAGTAACCCAAGAAGTTCTGTGACATTATTTTTTGAACTGTATCTACTGATTCAAAATTTTCACATATTTATTCAAAACATCTTAACGAGTTAACTGTTTTAAAAACAAATTTACTTTGTCTATACTTAGGTTATTAAGTTTTAAAAAGTGATTATTTTAATATGGCCCAGAGTATTGGTTAAATACAAAATTATTTGTTTTCTTACCGTCACAAAATCAAAAATCTACAATTAATATGTTACATCTTACAAAAACCATAGCACAGTATTTTTCAAATTGATAGTACTTATTAATAGTAGATTGTTGAAAGGAATTACTTATGCAGTAAAATTTCTATAGTTAAGGGAGAGTAGCTATGAAAGAGCAATTTTCTAGTATAAACATATAAAAGCAGCTCGAGTCTTGATACTGATGCGTGCTAACCGTTGAATCGACATATAAACAGATGAACAGTATGGAGTGAAATTTTTTCGGCTTTTACTGGCCTTTTAATTAGAAGCGGGCCATTGTTTGTACAGACACCTAATATATTATAGAAATAAATTTTCGACTTGCATCGACTATAAAGCCTATTCAAATTCGACTTTCTTGCCCGCCCTATAGTGCCATCTTTTAACTTTATAATGAAGTATCATACAGTAAGTAACATAAGCCTCTTTCCCATATTTCTCTAAAAAAAATCGGATGAGGTAAAAAAATAGTTCGATCAGCTTTAGGAGGATAAACTGTTTTGCAGTATGTTTCAAAAGTAGTTCTAGCGATTTTGACAGCAAAATTTCAACTTTCCTGGTGATGTGTCGATTAAAAAGGGTCGGAGATGGGGAGATGAACCTATTTCTCATTCTCTACAGGAACTGGGGAGGACTAACAAGGCATTCAGGCGAGTCCTCCATAAGGTCACTACCAAGAACAGAAACAAAACCTACGATATCACTGTCTCCTTGCTTTCTAAACAGTGGTTACTGTATTATAATCCTAAGAGTTGTAGGTCTATCATTTCAGCCACCAAAAAGCACTGCAAAATCATATATGCAAAAAAGGTAGTGGTATAGGAGGGGTGCGATACACTAAGATGTTTTGACTTGGTCAGACAATCACTTCTGAACTCTTGTCAAATGATCCATGTGAATAACGGACTTGAAAAAAAACTAAGGTTTATTAGCAGGACAGTGATACTGTTGCAGAATAACACGCAGCAACAAAACCTTGAAATTTATGAGCTGGGATATTCTCCCCCAGAGGCATATTCATTAGACTTGCACCCTTTGGATTACCACCTATTTTGATCTTTACAAAACCGCCTAGTTGATCAATTGAACAGATCAAAAAAGCCTCTATGAACTCATCGCATCGAAACAACGATTATTTTCCGATCTGGAATCTGACAACTGCTATGTGTAGAAAGTGAAGATGATTACTTTGAATTTAGTTTCTTCATAAATAAATGTGAAAATTGGTCTCTCAAGGCTGAGATGAACTTGTACACATAATATATGAGGAGGCAAGTTTCAAAGAATATAATTTTAACATTTTATGAAAAATGAGATAACTTTTAGTGCTAAATTTTAAAAAATGTACTTTTGAAAACTCATTATTTCTGAAGAGTTAAAACTGTACTTCTTATACATATCTTCAATAAGTAAGAATTCTTTAGAGAACCAAATCGTCCAATCTAAAATTTTAGTTTTTTAAGTACTAGTAAAATTATTTTGATTTTTAAAATTTTTAGTTTTCCATTACAATTCTCTCTGCATTAATTTATATGAAACATAGCTTTGATTTTGTACTAGAATTTTAATTAATTACAGTTTAAACGAATTAAACATAAATTATTCTCAAACTGAGTAGTATTCATCAGAAATTGATTTTTCCAAATATATTTAACCGTCATCCTGTTTATAACAAAAAAATTTAGTAAACAAACTTTCGCCTCTCATAACTTTAAGAAAAGAAGTTTATTTTTCTCCAAAAATTAAATTAAACTTTCAAACTTACCCCCTTAAAACAAAAAAAGTTATAAAGTAACGAATAGTTCGGTTTTCCTGATTCTAGGAACACATGAACGTCGATGAACTTGTTGATCGATGTCTTGACTCTTGTTTTGACCATGAAGTCTCTTGCTAACTTGTGGTACTAGCGGAATCGCCGGGAACGACCTACCGAAAATTCAAAATTATTCACATACCACTTATATGTTTTATTAATAATACAATTTTTAACCACTTCCACCTATTTCACCCCTTTCCCTTGGTGTCAAAAATAATTAAAAAATAAAAATTTCCGGATTCTTCAACTGCCAAGAACCGTCAAAAACGACGTATAACAAGATATATTCGAAGCCGCCTCTCTAACCATTTAACCTCTTATATGTCCAGCTATACAAAAAAGCTGTTCAGTTCATGAACCAAAAACTAGGAAAAATTCTCATAAGAATATTGACATTGAAATGGCTCAAAAAAGTTCCAACACCATTTCAATATTACAGTTGTGCGAAATAATAATTCGATACTCATTTTGTTTGAGAACTACCAGGCTGACAGAGATAGGAAAATTCTAAACCATGTTTTTGTGATCTAGAGACCCTGAAAAGTGAAAAAAATTTCGAAGGGTGATTTCCCATGAATTTTTACTACTTCTCTTTAATAATAGAAGTAAAAAACAAAAAATATGATAAAGTGATTTACCTAGTACTTGCCTTGAAAACAAGTAGTTCTAAAATAGACACGGAATTCAACTTCCTCATATTAAAGAATAACAAGTACTACAACTTGACATAACTGACAGATGTTTAATTATAAAAAAAAGTTAAGCAGAATATGGGCCTTAGGGATCTTAACAACTGTAAACTGAAATTTCTCTCTAAATACTCTTTCTGTTAAAATTTCAAATCATCAAAAAATAACATCATTTTCAGATTTCTCTACTTCAAAACCTCTGAAAAAGACATAAGATATCTCTGAGTAATCTCCTCTAAACTCTATCAAACCCCTTTATTTCCTCATATGTTTAACTGTAGTGATTATGCTTCAAATTTACTATCACCAGTAAAAACTAGAAATATAACTTAGTGTTTTAAGCAATAGTCACTTTATGGAAAGATATCATAGAAAAGAATAAGTAGAAAGGCTTCTCACGAAAGTGGAAATAATGGACAAAATTTCAGATTCTCAAGAACTCTGCAATAGACATATATTATAGTATATACCCAACCGCTACTCTAACCAATTCCTACATCCCTTTAACCCCACATATTTTTTAACAGAAATATTTAAGGAAAAATTCTTTTACATATCTGAGACAAAAACCAGTGCCAATTGTCATAATACTATTGAAACTATACGATATTTAACCGTCCCGCCCGTTTTAGCCCCTCGCCTTTTTAAAATGGGAAAACAGTTAAAAAAAAATAAAAAATAAAGGTCTTGATTCCGAGGATCCTGAAAGATACATATAACACGATATATATGAAGACATTCCTTCAATTCCTTCCCTTGCCCTTTTAACACCTTACTTTTTTTTAGTTTAAATTAAATATTTATAGTTTAAATTTGTCATTATATCAACTAAAAACCAAACAAATTTTTAAAATTCAAACTAAACAAGAATTAACAGCCTCTACCTTGTTTACCCCCCTCTTATGGTAAAATATGTAATAGTGAAATAATAGTACAATGTTTACATTCCTCGACTCCAAGAACCCCGAAAAAGGCCTATAATACAATAAATATGAAAACAGTCTTCTAACTAACATTCCTACCCGTTTAACCTCTTATATGCTGTACTATAAATAATTATGGTTAAATTTTGTCCATTATCTTAACTTAAAATCTTAACCTTCTGATTCCCTAACATCAAGAATTGACAAAGGACATGTAACAGAATAAATATAAATATATGTATACATATGTATACATATGTATACATATGTATACATATGTATACATATGTATACATATGTATACATATGTATACATATATATACATATATACATATATATATATATATATATATATATATATATATATATATATATATATATATATATATATATATATATATATATATATATATGAAGCAACTCCTCTATCCTTTTTTCTGACTCTTTTAACCCCTTATATGCTTTTCTATAAATGCTTCAAATTCATTATCTCAACAAAAAAAAACAGGCAAAATTCCCATTGCTTGAAAACTATAAGTTTTACCCCTAATTCAAATATACATGTATTAATACCAAATTTGAAATTTATATCTTTTTCTTTTTGTAATTACTGTGTCAACCTTACGGAAGGAAACGACTTTTTTGAAACTACTACTTTTTCATAATATATGGTCCCTAAACCATGAAGAAAAGAAAAAATCTCTAAATATGACATAGACACAATACATTTCTTAGTAAGGCAAGTGAAAAAACTAAATAATACTTTTAGCAAAAGTAAAATAATATTTGTTACCTGTGCTTTCACTTCCATCTATGTTATTATCCAATATCACTCCCTTCATTCTGGTCGTTCCTCTCTTCAAAAATCCGAAAAAGAGAATATATTACAGAAAGATATGAAGAATCTCCACATGAACTGCGGTGTTTGGGTCAAGGGCCTTGAAAGAGCAGAATCCTTATAGACGTCATGGGAATGTGTGGTCGACTCTAAATAAGAGAAAATATATAGTTTTAAAACTTGGTGTACTAGGTGCAAGAGAGAATATAAGCATTGTATCTATTATTAATTGCCACAGATTTCTTTAAATTTTAGCGAATCGGAAATAAATTTCTTACATTTCTTTAAACAATTTTTAACCCCTGTTATCATTCTCGGCAATGGATTTCTTATTACCATTGCCAGAGGTTAAAAATTGTTTAAAGAAATGTCTCCTTATCTCCGATTCGCTAAAATTTAAATTAAATGTGAGTAATCCGATCATACGTTGTTGTATTGCCTACCCAAAATTCACAAACCTGGAAAGGTAATGCGACTTATTGTTTCATCGATCGGATTACTCACATATTTAAGATCTAAATGGTTATCAAAGGGATTTGAGAATTTACATTAAATACTTTTACAGTGAAGAATTCTTTAGAATTCATTAATAAAACAAAAAATCTAGTTCTTAACGATCTTGATTTCTTTTGATATCAGTTCTTTGTTCCCAATTGTGCCAATACCACAAACTTTACAATATCTCGAAGAATTACTTACAATGAATGACTTTGAGGACAAAATTATTCATGAATACTTAACATTATCTAAACTTTGTATGGAACAAAATTATTTTCAATATAACAATCAATTTTGTGTTCAAAAAGAAGGAACAGCTATGGGTAATTAGTTATCACCTTTCATAGCCATTTATTCATGAGTAAGTTTGAAACCAAAGCCAGTCAAGAATTTGAATATTTCCCAAGGGTATGGTATAGGTATGTAGATGATATTTTAGCCATTCTTGATACAAAGAAAGCAAATTTGTTTCCAAATTAAATAGCCAGTATGATTCCATCAAATTCACTTACAGAGTTGAGAACAAAGGACAACTGCCTTTTCTAGATATTTTAATTATTAAAAATAATAATAGATTAGAATTTGATATCTATAGGAAAGACACAGTAACAGATAGATATATTCCTAATGATTCATTTCATTGCAAACAACACAAATTAGCCTCATTACATTTTTTAGTTCATCGTTTGATCGCTTTTCCTCTGAATAGAGTAAACTTTAATAATGAAAGGAATTGGATGAGAAATATAACTAGAGTTAATGGTTATGACAATGACTTAGTAAACAAGCCAATAAATAGACATAAGTTCAGGTTAAATATTCAGAATTCCACCTTTTTTACATGCAAAAAAATATTATAAGTATGTCTCCACATCATATAATCCGAAATATAGCAGGGGACTCAATAAGATATTTAATAAGGTAGGCATCACCTTAGTCTATAAGTCATCAGACAATCTGAGGAATATATTAGGAAATCCCAAAGATAAGATTCCTAAATGTGAGAAAAGTGGAATTTATGAAATTAGTTGTAATGATTATGACAAAAAGTATGTTGGGCAAACTAAAAGGTCAATTAAAACACGATTTAAAGAACAATTAGCACACTTAAAATACAATAGAACAGAAAAGTCTAGCATTGCCGAACATGCCCTTGAAGCTGATTGTAACATAAACATAGAATAATCTAAGATTAATTAAAAATGTATCTGATAGGAAATTGTTGAACGCACACGAAAGTATGGAAATTATAAAATGTAAAAGTAGTGGGTCATTTTAGACACAATCATTATTTCTCATGTTATCAGGAATGCGAGATTGAGAGCGTTTACTCTGAATAAACGCCCAGAAGCTGGATGAATCTTTAGAGATATTATTCTCAGTACTGCGGATGAATTTTCTATAGGCAACACTAGATTGTTGCTTGATTACCCTATGAAGAGAAGTGAATTTCTGATAGTAAAACTTGAGTTTGAACAACCTAAAATGACGATAAGCATTTTTTTTTATAAATATTATCTATGACTTCTTTGGCATACCAAAGAAGGATGTGCCTTCTACGTTGTGACCTCTGAGACACAAAGGCAACAAAGATGTTATTTAATGTGTCATACCGGATCTGATAAGCGTCCTCCAGAGATAGACAGTCGGTGATTAAAATTATATATATATATATATATATATAAATATATATATATACATAATGTTAAAAAAAGGTAAAAGTACACTATGTATGTAATAAATTGTGTTCATACATTACCTATTTGTATGAAAATGTGAATAGCCATATGTATAGAACTCGGAACAACCATTTATAGAATTTTAAATATGAAAGTTAATTAAAACTTCGGTCAGACACATAAAAAGGAAAAGTAATAATAACACAATATCGTATCTATTAATGTTAAACAATGGAAACCTAACCAAACTTTAAATTTAAATAGTGACATGTAAAACAAGACTGCCATCTAGTAGCAACAAACAAATACAACGTAAAGTAGTTAACAATTTTCATATTTTATTAAATTCCAGCAATTCCATTCACTTCAAAAATTATATTCTAATCTACTCCTAATTTGAAAATTCAAAATATCTTTCCTCTCCAAGAGCGACAAATAAAACTTGTTCATACGTTTTCAGCACGCTAATAAAACTAACGATTTAAAATAGAAAGATATGACTACTTACGACCCTATTTCTTCAATAAAAAAATACATACAACATAAGTAAAACGTAATTGAAATAACGATCAGACGAACTACACCGCACGAATTTCAACAATATACTGAACGAAGTTCAAAGGAATAAGAATAAAAACTGTACCAAAAAAAAGGGTTTTACGGTAATGTCGGCCACGAATAAACAAAATTACAAAAACTAGTGAATTATGCATGTTTGTTTTGATTACGCTGGGGGTGTTTGCAGCGTTGCCAACTCTACGTAGTTTTCGGAACATCTACGTACTTTCGACCTCTTGCTCAAATCAATCGGTCGAGGGATAACGTAGACAACCAAACATACTATCCATTGTATACTTGGCTGCTTATATTATAACAGAAATTATTTATTATTTTGTTTATAATTAACATAATAAAGTTCAAAAGAAATAAAACTAAAATTCCTATTATATATTTACAAAAAACAAAAAAATATTATACAAGTAACGTACTTGAAACTATACTAAAATAATAAATTACATTGCAAAAAGAATTTAAAAAGGCATATAGCCTTCGAGATGTAGTTCTACAGAAGAATGATTAAGACGAGTTAGGCAGACGGACTAAAAAAAACTACAGAGGAATAGAAAAGTGCTAAAACGTGTCAAAGAAGGAAGGACTGTATGGAATACATACGGAAAAGACGATATGAAATGATCAGACACATTCTAAAATTTGGCAGTCTATTATAATAGTAAGCTGTAGAGGAAATAACAGAAAGCAGATAAGGCAATGCGAAATGTAGATTAACCGGCAAATCGCAAAAGGTTAATTATAGAGACATAGATGGGTCCAAACATAAGAGCAAGAAGCATTTATAATATTATGGACGTCTAAAGAATACTAGTATCACGGCTCTCTGTTACAACGGACATTATATATATATATATATATATATATATATATATATATATATATATATATATATATATATATATATATATATATATATATATCTATATATATGTATATATGTGTATATATATATATATATATATATATATATATATATATATATATATATATATATATATATATATATATACAGTCGACACTGTTTACAGTGAAACTGTATATAGTGAAAAACTTTCTATAGTGAAATTTCGGTCAACATTTTGGTCTTTCACTATATAGAGAGTCGACTGTATATATATATACATATATATATATATATATATATATATATATATATATATATATATATATATATATATATATATATATATATACATATACATATACATATACATTTACATATATATATATATATATATATATATATATATATATATATATATATATATATATATATATATATATATATATATATATATAATAATAATAATTTATTGATCATAAAGAATACATAGTATTAACAGACACGTCAAAAGATTTAAAAACTAAAAGTGTAGATCACAAAATACTGTACATCTATATAACACATGGGCTGAAAAGTCCCGGGCCTAACACATAGATGGCGCTAGTTTTATTGCAGTCACCTTTTTTTCAGTTAATACTAACCTTCAAAAGACAGCTGTTAAAATTTCATGATATTCTATTCATTAGTTTGTGAGTTATTGTGCTAAGAGTGACGCTACTTTTGTTATTTTCAAAACAATGGGTCAAAAACAATTTCGTGTTTTAATTTTACACTGCTTCTTGATGGGAAAAAATACCGTTCAAGCGAAGCAATGGCTTGAAAAGTGTTATGGGGACTCCGCTCCATCAGAAACAACAATAAAACGTTGGTTTGCTGACTTCAAACGTGGTCGTAGAGACACCGATGATGCAGAACGCAGTGGACGTCCAAATGAGGCGGTAACACCAGAAAACATCAAAAAAATCCATAAAATCGTTTTGAATGATCGAAAAGTGAAGTTGCGTGAGTTAGCTGACATCGTAAAGATATCAAAAGAACGTGTTGGCTTTATATTGCATGAGCATTTGACTATGAGAAAGCTCTGTTCAAAGTGGGTGCCGCGTTTGCTCACTGTTGATCAAAAACAAGAACGTGTTAATGATTCTGAGCAGTGTTTGGCCATGTTTAAACGTAACAAACCGGAATTTTTGCATCGCTATGTGACAATGGATGAAACATGGATCCATCACTTCACTCCGGAATCAAAACGATCGTCATCTGAGTGGACAGCAACTGGTGAACCTCGTCCAAAGCGCCCGAAAGCACGACAATCGGCTGGAAAGGTTATGGCCTCGGTATTTTGGGATGTGCGTGGTGTAATATTCATCGACTATCTTGAGAAAGGAAATACCATCAACAGTGAATATTATATAGCGTTATTGGAGCGTTTGAAGGCCGAAATTGCAAAGAAAACGATTGCATATGGCAAAGAAAAAAATTTTGTTTCATCAAGACAACGCACCGTGTCACAAGTCAATCAAAACAATGGCAAAACTACATGAATTGAACTTCGAATTGCTCCCACATCCACCGTATTCGCCAGATTTGGCTCCCAGCGACTACTGGCTGTTCGCAGACCTGAAAAAAATGCTCGCCGGTAAGAAATTTCGCACGAATGAAGAGGTTATCGCTGAAACTGAGGCCTATTTTGAGGCAAAAGATAAATCGTTCTACAAAAGTGGTATTGAAATGTTAGAGCGGCGCTGGAATGATTGCGTTGCTCTTGATGGAGATTACGTTGATGAATAAAGCTAATTTTGAACCAAAAAAAAGTGTTTTCTTTGTTAGGCCCGGGACTTTTCAGCCCATGTGTTATATATATATATATATATATACATACTAGCAGGGCCCGCGGCTCCGCTCGCGGGGATTTGATTCACTACTATCGTCACTGCATATTCCTTATGTTACCCAACGTAATAAAATATCTCCCATTATTTCCCCTTATCTCCCAATATTTCTCCTTATCTCCCATTATCTCTACATAATTTCCATTATCTAGGCTTATCGCTGCTCATCTCCCATTATTTCCCCTTATCTCCCAATATTTCTCCTTATCTCCCATTATCTCTACATAATTTCCATTATCTAGGCTTATCGCTGCTCATCTCCCATTATTTCTCCTTATCTCCCATTATCTCACCTTAACTCCCATTATCTAGACTTATCTCTACTTACCTCCCATTATTTCTCCTTATCTCCCATTATTTATACTTATCTCCCATTATCTCACCTTATCTCCCGTTATCGAGGCTTATCTCGACTTATCTCCCATTATTTTTCCTTATCTCCCATTACCTCACCTTATCTCCCATTATCTAGGCTTATATCGAATTATATACAACATATGTATAAATCTATAAAAACACGTAAATCGGATAAGTGGTTCTCAAGTAATAAGCGCATTAACGGGCAGGCAGACAGGCAGAGAGACAGGTAGACAGATAGACAGAGAGACGTTGCATTTTATATATAATCTAGATAGAAGATTATAGATAACCTGGCCAGAGAACCAATGTATGAATTAAAAAAAAAAAAAAAACACGTAAATCGGATAAGTGGTTCTCGAGTAATAAGCATACTAACGGACAGACAGACATGCAGAGAGACGTTGCATTTTATATATATTATATTCTTTGCTACATGATATTGTTCCATATTTAATGCTTTAGGCAGTGTATTGCAAGAAAACACCCTAGCGGCAAACTTTTCACTATGATTCATTATTATCGTCACTGCTTATTCCTTATGTCACCTAACGTAATAAAATATATCCTATAACCTGGCCAGAGAACATATGTATGTTTAAAAAAAAAGCACGTAAATCGGATAAGTGGTTCTCCAGTGATAAGCGCAATAACGGACGGACGGACAGACAGACAGACGTTGCATTTTATATTTATTACAGATATTCTTTGCTACATGATATTGTTCCATATTTAATGGTTTAGCATGTTTAAAAAAAAAAGCACGTAAATCGGATAAGTGGTTATCCAGTGATAAGCGCACTAATGGACAGACAGACAGAGATACGTTGCATTTTATGTATATTATAGATGTAATAAAATATATATCTATAAACTGGTCAGAGAACATATGTATGAATTTAAAAAATCACGTAAATCGGATAACTGGTTCTCGAGGGATAAGAACGCACTAACGGACAGACAGATAGACAAAGAGACGTTGCATTTTATATATATTGTAGATAGAGATTATTATTATATAACCTGGCCAAAGAATATATGTATGAATTTAAAAAAAAAGACACGTAAATCGGATAAGTGATTCTCGCGTGATAAACGCACTAATGGACAGACAGAGAGACATTGCATTTTATATATTATAGATTATAGGTATTCTCTGCTACATAATATTGTTCCATATTTAATGGTTTAGGCTGTGTATTTCAAGCAAACGCGCTAGCGGCAAACTTTTTTCCGACTTCATTCACTATTTTACGTCACTGCTTATTCCTTATGCTACCTATCGTAATAAAATATAGCCTATAACCTGGCCAGAGAACATATGTATGTTTTAAAAAAAAAGTTACTTAAATCGGATAAGTGGTTCTCCAGTGATAAGCGCACTAACGGACAGACAGAGATACGTTGCATTTTATATATATTATAGATAATATATATATATATATATATATATATATATATATATATATATATATATATATATATATATATATATATATATATATAAATAAATCGTAGAACTTGGTACAACCTAGCCAGCGTCTTGACATGGCGTCTCCCTCAGTAGCGACACACAGTTTCACCGACCTTATTCTTAAGTCGCGTTCGTTCACTATACCCCGCTTTACTTCTGATTATAGGCTGGGCACTTCTTAAATTCAGTAAACAGGATTCTTTATGATCCCCAGTCCAGGGAAAAGGGTCGGATCACCGAGCCCATTGTTAGGGGCCATCTACTCAAAATCGTGTATATACGTAGTTTGGCCCTGATTATGGGTCATAATAACCGACCATGAAACGAAAACATGATAGGGATTGATGATTGCCAACTAAGTTGATAGATGTGATGAAGGGGAAAATAAAAGTTAAAAAAGACTATGCTCAAAATATGGCATCTTACACTTAAACACGGGTAAATAGTGAAAAACACAATGAATTTTTCACTTGTGTGCTATTTTATCCAACTCATTTTCAATATTCCTTTGTAGTATCATATTTGGAATGCTTCTATATGCCGTTTTTTCTTTGCTTACCAACTCCTAATATATTGTTTTTTTAAAAGACGCTCCCAAATCCTGTATCTTAACGAATTATGGAATGTATAAGGTAAGCTAAGCTTCAGAGTAGCTTAACCCACAAAAAAAAAGAAAAATGAATTATACGTAACTTAATAAAATGTGTGTTGGTCTACTTTGCTCCTATGTCATTTACAGGATTGGAAACAAATGCCAATTTAGTAATTTCACAGGAGAATAATTGAAACCAAAACACTATTTATCAAAAATCTATACTTTTCCTTACAACGTCGTTATCAAAGGGAGCATTTGAAATTGTGAACAAAATAGTACTTTTTATGTCTTTACGTACTGAAAATTCCAAAATTTAAAGTTTTGAGACTGGTATTTAATAAAAAAAATATTTTGAAAACTACAAAAGCACCATAGAAATCTGAAAAAACTTCTTTAGAGCTACAAAAAGTATTTGTTGATGGCACAAATTCAATTTTACCAAAATTGTCACTTGAACCAATTTACCTCCCAAGCATTGATACGTAAAATTAACTTCTTATTTATTATTCACAATTATGTTTTACCATTTCTATGCTAAGCATCTAATTTGCTGTAATTATTCTCTTAACAGTATCTTAATTATTATTTCTTCCAGACACTCTGAAAATGATGAATAACACATATATAAATGACTATAAATAATTGCTTAAAATCTATCCATTATCACCAAAAATACAGCTATTGCTACATAAAGATGAACCGGTAAAATAAAACGTCGTCAGAACGTTAAAACCTGCCCCGTCACAGAAATATAGCCATCGCTGTAGAAAGATACACATGTCGAACAAAACGTAGCCGCAAAATGAAGCCCCTACCGCTGGATCGTTAAAATATGTTTTGGCGAGTTTCACAGAGATGTCGTGCATATTTTGCCCTATTATTGTAATATGTAACTTCTGTTTGCGCGGTATCTCTGAGAACCCTCGACGAGACACATTTTAACTATCCGTTTTATTAAGCATTTTTCTGTAGTCATATTTTCTTGTGCTGCCGTTTCGTAAACGCAGAATATCTTAAATATTTTTATATGAGCCTTCGCCAATGAGTGAAGAAAATTTACCATTTTTTGACGTCAATCGTGCATAAATATATGTTTTGAAATCATTACAAAGGCTGAATCGAAAGAGATAACAATTGGCAGTAGTCGTGGGATTCTTTTATTTCCTGTGTCTCTCACACTTTATTTCTATCTCTCTTTCGACAGCTAGTGAGAGATGACGTGTTTTTTAGTAAAGACAGTGTCAGTAAGTAGAATTGGTGGTAAATAGTACATAAGTGTTAACTAACAATAGCAAGTAGTACTTCAAAGCATAAATACTTATTGTAATTTGTCATAAAAAGAGTGGGGATCATTAAACATTGTGTAATTTTATTAGTATTGCGAGAATTTTTCTAATTTTTGGATGGAATAATGGACAAATTTGAGGTATAATTAATTAATTAATTTATCACTTAAATAAGCGGTTAGAGTAACATCTACAAGTTAATGTATTCCCTTTCGCCAACCCCATATTAACGTTTGGGTAAGATCAGCCAGACGAGCCTCGAGTGTAACGTAGGATTCTAACTACATGATCGGCAGATGGTACTCTCTCTCAGTCCGCCGTTTTTACGGTCTTGTACCTCTTACTTCTCGCCAGTGACGGCGTTCGATTCTTTTAGCTCAGTTTCAGATTTAGGTCTCGTTTAAGAACGCTATCTACTTCGTCCGCCTTCCGTCAACATTGATCAACAACATGCCGTCGGAGTCGGCCCTCAGTCCTCGAAGGTCGACTTGAGGTATTCTTTCCATCCGTGTGGAGGGATCGTTAACATTTCACGATCCAAGAAATCTCCTATTAACGATATGCCAGTCGGTTGTCCTATCGGGTCGAACTCGGTCCTCGAAGACTGTCTTCAGATATGCACCCCACCGGTATACCAAAACAGGTGGATTGCAACATCTGGCGAAAGACATGCGAGGAACGTAATTGACGGTGACCTGTGATCAGTCATTTGTCACCTGAGGAAGCAGTTACAGAAAATGGGTATTGGTGGAATTTGCCCACTAAGGGCTAGGAATCTGCTTAACGGAACGATGCTCGTGTAATCTAACCAATAAGCCAAGAGGCTGCTATGCACAATCGCCTGCCTAGTTTACCCACCAGAAGGGGGGGCAGTGCAACCACTGCTGTTTTGAGGAGTTGGCTTTCGAGACCTTGCCGATGTTTGCTGCTAGCATCACGGCGCATGGAATATGACTTAACATTAAGTCGAAACTATATCAAGGAGACTGTCACTATATTAACATAAAGTACAATCGAGTTATAATGCTTGAATTAATTCTTCAATGTAAAAAAGTCCAATTCAGTATTTATTTTAGATCTGCCAGAACATGGTTTCTGCCAATGAAAAATGTTTTTCATATTCTAAGAAAACAAAAACAACCACTTTACTTAAATATGATTTTTGTTTGTGTAAATAATACAATATAGTATAAAATAACTCTTCAATAAAAAACAACTAAGCTCTAGCATAGTTCAAGAATTAAATGTTATAATATATATATTAAGTTAGGTCCTAACCAATACGAAATGCATCAAATACATAAAATACTGAAGAGAGTCCAAGAAAGGATTATAGCTTACCTATATTGGACTTAACAGTCTTGAGCTAAATACAATAACAGAAAAAATAGACAATTTGTATTTGTAACATATCAATAAGAAAAATAGCAAAGACCAGATATACTCTTAAAGATTGAATTCTATAATGAAATACTGAATTGATATAAACGTTTTATTGCTAATTCTTGAAATTGAAATCATATAAATGAGGCATACAACGGATCCATTATAGATCTAGTCTTTGTTTAGAACAATATAAACTGCAAAAATTCTTGAGAAATATTATTTATAGAATGCTGATATGCTTAATACCAATACATTTCTATATTTTTAGAAAAATGGACGAGATATAGATATAAGTTACGGTGAAAAAATACTACAGACAGGAATCGAGGAATCATACATAATTTATATCACCAAAAACTTTTAAACAAAATAACACAGGAAATAGTTACCGAAATTTTTTCGTTATTTTACACTGATTCGGTAGGGCTTTGGAATTCAGAAAGTGCATGAATAGGATTCTGTACTTTCTTTTGTGATCCCTTACGGACTTTGGCACGTACTTCCTCCGGTTTCTCGGTCTAACCAGGGGCTTTTTTTCAGGTGCTTTCATCTTCCAAACAACAATCGGCGACTACAAGAAAATAGTTAAATGAGTTATATGTAAAAAAAAAAAAACACTTTTGTATCGCTAATGAAATATTTTATACCCACTTGTAAGACTAGTGAAACTATGCCAAACACAGATGAAAACGTTGGACTCTTGTAGAAAATTTGACAAACCAAATCTATGTCCTGCGTCATCGCCAATGTTTGCCGCAATTTCAGTTTCCGTTCATAAAATAAGCCAAAGAAGATCGGTTTTACAAGTGGTATTTTTTTTAGCTCTGATAGTGTAAAAATATTATTCTTACCGCAACAGTTGCTTGACGTGGATATTTGGTGGAAGCAACATATGAAGCCTTGACAGTCAAAACTACAGCATTCATCAAGTTTTTAGCTGCTTGAATCAAAGATGTGGCACTATCTAAACCAGAAACAATCAGTTCGCCACTAATATTCTGAACGTCAGCTTTGACTTTGGACGTGATATTCATCTGATGACAGTAGAGGGCGATACGTTGCAAGTAAGCCAACAAATCTTTCTTTGTAGAACTTTCAGGACATTGTTCAGCAATTTGACGGGTAAGTTTATCCAATTTGGTACCGGCTTCGGAAATTTTCTTGGCTGCATTTATTACATCCATGGTAGTTTTCAATGGGCCTCGTCCTCTGGTAAAATCAGTCATTTCCATCATAATAACGCACATATGCTTGGCGAGGACGATAATATCGTTACCAGTGTCATCCCACTTAGCTACTTCCTTGTCAAACTTGAGTTTTTCACTTCTGAAATATTCGACTTGTTGGAGAATCTTTCGCTTATCCTCTTCGGGCATCTTACCCATAGCTTCACGGGCTGTTGTGATTCCACTTATCTCTGGATATTCATCAACACCATGTTCACCTGTGTGAGCACTCGCTGAAAAATTAGAAATCATAATTTTATATATATAAATATATATATATATATATATATATATATATATATATATATATATATATATATATATATATATATCTATATACATATATATACCAGTAGTTTCAAGATGTAATCTAATAACTACATCTCTTACAGTGATATACTACTCTATAACAAGGAAACATTCCATCAAATGACTTGAAATTACTGCATGTAGGATGCACTTAAGAGTGTGTACAAGAACCATCAACAAGTACAAAAGAAAGGCTTAAAACTAAATCAAAACATTCTTAACTAACGTAGATTGAAATGAGTATATTTGTAACTTGCACACACCAGCTGGGATTTAATAAATATAAAACAAACGTCTAAACAAGGGAAAATTCGAAAATATTCCACGAGTTCTCATTCAGCAGATTTGTAGTGCCCAATCTTTCCCGGTTTAGGCGCCTCTCTGTCACTGATCCGTAGGATACTCGATGTCGAAACCAGTTTATGGTCGAAGAACCTAATGACGACGAGGTGACAGTGAGAGTGACAGGATGGGTTGTTAAAAATAGGTCAAGAAGACTGGTGAACTCTCCGTCTCGAACAGGAATCCGTGTTGGTTCATTGATAAGCTGAGTAAAGCTGATTGAGAATGATTCATATTTCTTGTTCGTCGGTCGTATTTGAATACTTAAGCCAGTTGATGTTATGAACATTAAAGTCGCTCAGAATGGCACTTTGGGCACTTGGATAATTAATCCATAAATGATGGATGGTGTCTCCAAGAGAAAAGTGTTCCCAAAGTAGTATCACTTGGTGCTCGATCGCCGCACCAAATAAACTTTGTAATTTGTCGAGTTATTATTGTTAACCAGATGTCATCCAAGTTCCAGAGCTCCAGAGCATCGTCTCGTTGGCAAGGGAGATCGCTTCTGACAAAAAGACAGATTCCAAAGTTAAGCCTGAACCGGGAATAAAAGCCGTACTCAGGATAGAGAAAGCTGACGGTGCTGATTGATGAACCGATCTTAATTTCGCAGAAAGCGAATACATGAGGCTTATTTGATTACAGGTGTTGGTGCACCGAATTTATGTTCGAGTTTAAACCACATATATTACAAAAATCTACTTTAAAGTAACGATCTTAGCATGTTGACGCCCACGAACAAGCCCCCACTCGAAGATCCGAACAGGGGGCTAGTTTACCTCTTAAATTTTTTGATCCTGGAAGCTTCATCATGCTTTCATTTCCCACAGCGAAGTCCTGGGACATCGGCACAGCCGATGCGATGGTATCACACGATGCCTGATAGGATCTGGGCAACTACCATCCGGTTTGTTCTTTTAGTCGCCTTCTATGACAGGCAGGATGTACCGGAGGGTGGTATTCTGTCCCGCACTCCCACGGGGTAGACCCATAATATATACGATAAAATGATCGAAAATGGTATCTGGAAGAAGCTAATTATCTACTTACATTTGCTCTTTGTGTCTAAAGTATAATTCTCATCTAATTCGACATCTTCTGGGTCAAGATCTTCATCTGCCCTATTCATTAACACAGCTCGACGAATTTCACGCACTCCGTCGTATACCAAACGTGAAGCATCAATAAATTCGTTTTCATCCAGTTCACTGGAAGGCTGACCTTGTTGACTGCTTAAAATTGCTTGGACAGCTACTTGCACTCTTTGGGTGAACTTTGGCATTACTTGGTCGTTTAAAACCTAAAAAATACAAAAATAAAAATAGGTCTGTATTCTAACAATAAGATCTAGTTCCTGCCCATAGGCCAAGATGTGATGCGGCATAGTTGTCTCGCTAATAAGCGGGTCTTGCCACAAAAAATATCGCTATCGCTACAGAAAAACAAACCCGCCGCAAAATGAAGCCAGCTGGTTATCGCGGGGCTGTTGACATGTGCTTCGTAGAGACCCGTGCATATTTATCCCTATTATTGTTACATGTAACACATCGTCAACTTGCGCGGCATCTCGAAGAAACCCAACGGCGGGGTAGCAGGCGGCTTCATTTCTATTCCACCTGTTTATCTTTCTGTAGTGATAGCTATATTTTCTGTGGTCTCTCCCTTTAGAAAGAACTTTTGCAAAATAGGGTTTATCTCTGGTTAGCTTTACAATATTAAATGATTGATTAGAAAATTTAAAAAAATAATAAATGGATTTCAAATTTACAATATATTGTTTTTTTAGAAAAATCTATTTGTTTTAGAATAACAGGAAATTAAAAACACTACAAATAAAAAAAACATTTTTAAGAAAACAACCAAATTTTGACCTAATCATTTAATATATATCACTTTAGCAAGGCTACACGCACAAATCAGTTTCAAAACACGTCAAGAGAGGCTTAACGATTGAATAAGAAAGTTAGTATGTAAAATAATAACTTTAATTCGAGTAAGAGTGAAAGAAACTTTGATACGACGTGTATTCCTAACATGAACCATTCTAAGCGGAATGTAGTAAGATTTATTACTGATTTACCTTAACAGCTTCCAAAACTCTCTTAGTGTAAATACAAGGTTCGTAATTATCCATTTCAGCGGCCACTACAACTCCGATACGACCCGTTCGTCCTCTGATTGCTGCGGCGGTACGTTCTAAGGTATCAGCTTCATTTTCTTGCAATGCCAAGACGCATTTGTTCACATCTTCTAAAATATGGTTTTCTGACACTGCCAGGAAGTCATCTACGGTTGTTATGTCATCTATTGCTTCCGTAAGAACACGCACCTAAAAATAATTTGAATTAAAGGCGTATCATACTCACTGGTTAGGTACACACATACTCTCATATCATAAATGAATATGGAACCGTAAAATAAGCTGCGGTAGGATGAGGTAAAGTAAGGTTAACCAACATAAACTGGAAAAAAAAATGGATGTAGGGAACAAAATATGTAGGCAAACACAGCTAAGATAATGTAAAGGCGTGTAAGTTATGACCCAGTTGCCGTGGCGCATTCGGCCAAAAATAGGATTATTTTGGGAATTGTTTATAACAACCACAAAATTAACAAAAAAATAAAATAGTGACGGCATCAATCCCCAGGGCATTCGACCGTGTTTGACACTATGAATTGTTGGCTGGTGTTTCTTCAGACAGTGTTCTTTATGAGTGGCAGTCGAAGGATTCTTTCTAACACCGTCACTATCAACGCCGATGTGCCTCAAGGCTCCATACTGTCTCCTACTCTCTTTTTCATCTAAACGATCTGCTGGAAAGAACCAGGAATCCAATCTACAGCTTTGCATATGACGGTACACTTATGTCTTCATTCACTTTGAACGCTCGAGCGTCGGCTACACATGTCAATATCGGCAGACAGCAGGAAGTCGTTTAACTTTACAAAGACCTGGAAGAAATTCTATCTAGGGGTGACAGTAAACAAGTAGAATTTAACGCTACAAAACCCAGGTAGCAGTTTTTCCTAAAAAAGTTAACGTTGCTGAGCCCGACATAGTTATGTCGGGATTTTTATTCCTCTACCATCTTCATTTAATCTACTGGGCGTTAATTTGTGCATGTTGGCACAAACATGTTGCAAGCATAGCAAAGAGAACTTTATACTCCATAACTGCTAATTCTGTACAAAGCTCAAATTTTACCAACAATGGAATAATACTGCTCCCATGTTTGGGGCTCTGTTCCCAAACATACACTGCATTTGTTGGAATCTACTCAGAAGAGTGCTGTTTGTCTGATTAGAGACCCAGAACTGACCAGCAACCTTGATTCCTTGGAGCATCGAAGAACGGTGGGCGACATGAGCCAATTCTGCATGTATTTTCGCGGAAAGTGTTCGATGGATGTAGCCCGCTTAACATCTCCCAAAGCAGTACATGCTAGAGATACACGTCGCCCTACACATTTACATCCATATGAAGTTCATCTCGTCACTCCTGATACAAGCCTTTTCAAGCAGTCTCATATGAAGAACCTCATCCTTTTGGAATGATTTGCCCAGGACTGTGTTTCCCCTCGAGTACAATTTACAGCGGTTCAAGACCAACGTGAATCGCTTTTTCCGCACACGCGATGCTCCTGTAGCACTTTAGGGATTTCACTGCAGCACGTGTGGTATATCCATAAAAAAAAGGGTAAGGTTAAGTGAAGTATGATAAAGTACAGCAAGTAAAGGTAAAGTAACTACATACTTACTTTCAATATACTCTTTGAGTGTACAAAAAAACATTCAATAAAATATTTGTTTTGACATAAAACCTGAGCGTTAAATAACAATCACAATTAATATCACAAAAAATGCTTTATATTGATTTTATACAAAAAAGTTAAGTAGAATTTTAAGTGTATCAACGATCTCTTACCTGATTTTCCCAAGTATGTCTAAATGCATCCATATTTTTTCTGAGCAACCTTACTTCTGGGCCTTGCAGCCAAAATCCTCGCAGCATTAATGACCTCGGGGCATAGGGACTCAATCTGAGCAGCAGCATACCTCACCATTTTGACACCATCTTCGTGGCTCGACATGCTGCACACCAAGTTAGCTACTTCAACTAGTTTGTTGGAATGCTCGGTAAATACGGCCGCGTATTCTTCTACTTGTTTCTCATCACCGTTTTGTGCGGCTTTTATGAGAATTAATAATGGAATGCTCGTTTCCATAAAACTATAACAAATAGAAAACATAAGTTGCATTTTTTGTTAACATAGAACAGGAGATATGATTGTTATGAGAAAGGGATATTTCCCGAATCTAAACCATGTAGAATTTGTATTATTTTTTATCGTTTGATCTAGAAGTGTACTAGACATATATGTTATATTACAAAAAGTGAAGATTTCGATTTTTACATCATTTATTGCTTAAATTTAAAAAGTTTTGGACACAGTAAACATAAAACACAGTAACGACGAAATTTTTAGGTCCTGTTTTTTATCAGGAATGCGTCCCCTATCATACCAACAATATGGTTGCCAGCGCGGTCGCAGGTTGTGTTTACATCTGGATTTCAAGGAGAAGCTTTTTATAACGTGCTCCGAAATTCATTATTAATAATTTTCCAATAATTAAATGACTCGATTGACGTTTTAATTAAAAATAATTTTAAAAGAGATGTTAAGAGGAAGTTTTTATCGTGCGGTTAGTGCTTGTAAAAATATATGTGCTATCTCCAAAGGAGTTAGTTTTTTTAAATTTCCGATAAATTCTAAGAGGTAATTATTCATCATTCTTCATTTCTATTATGCAATATGTTATATAAAGATTATGATAATTGAGTTTTCATATTAGAGTACATTTTATTTGTAAAACAGTTGATGTTTTATTACTGTTAAGTATTGGTTTCTTCATCATTCATATTAGAATTGTTTACTAGATGATAAGTTATATTATCCGCTAAAATTCGTTAACCAAACTTTCACAACTCAATCTGGGCATGCAAAAGTAGTAATTCTCCAGCGTGAATGAGTTTGAATAAAGCAGTGCACGGTTTTATTTTAGGTAGTTAAGTATATAGGCATAAAAAGCCATTAGTTGTACAAAAAATATTATATAGATTTAAGTAAAGATAAAATGGAGCAAAAAGTGTATTCACTTCATTTTTAAGTTCAGAAGAAAGACGATCTCATCTTAAAATGATAATTATTTTCAATTTCTCCAGATTATTGGGATTCGCTGAAATATAAGGAGCACGATTGTTGGTATAATACACGCGAAGTTGAAGGTGTGCGGAGATATATTCTCAAAATGAACATTTTTCCCCCGGACAATATCTCTAATAGTTGAGAAATATAAATTCAAAAATGAGTTATTTAAATGAATAACGTGCAAAAAGCGTTGAAGCCAAATGTATTTTTTCCTTGTGTTTTTAGCCTTTTTCCCTATTTTTTGTATATCCGTGTTAGTAAAAACTTGATAAAAAAAAAACTTTTCCCGTCGTTTCTTTCTTTCAATGAGCAAAATTCATTTTTATTCTACAGAATAGGATTTTTCTTGAAAAAAGGAATTTGAATACTTCGAAAAATCGCGGGCATCAATCATACCAGCAATATGGCGACAGGTCATGTGATTATTACAAATTCGAATTCCCTGAGATTAAAGGTGCCGAGTCGGGCTGTCGCTACTGTGTTTTATGTTTACTGTGTTCTGGATGTTACCTGTCAGAAATATGATCCACAACAGCTTTTCTTAGCTGCCTTCTTAAGTCCTTTGTTTTCCCCTTCATGTTTTCTATTGCTTTGCCCAAACTTTCAGTTTTGTCTTTGTTACCCATCTACAAAAAAAAAAAATCGTGAAGTAAATTTGCTTTAAGTAAACACAATACATTAATAGAGAAAAAGTGTAAGAAAAAGGAAAGAGAATAGTGAAAAAAAGAAAGGTAGATCGACTATGAATTCTTAGCAATTGCCAAATATGTGGGAAACATTGAACAATCAGGCAAAATGCTTGGCAAAAATGGGTTTCAAAACTCTACGAACATTCTGGCGCGCTGAAAAAATAATAATGGGCGAGGAAAGATGAGGTCCTAACAATTAACACCAAACAGCTAGAAATTCATATTTACCCGACCGGTGATTCCCCGTAGTACCTCCAACTGCTACAGAGGCAAAACAATTTTTTTTCAATTTTTATTTCTTTTTTAGATATAGTTCACGTTTAAGAAGAACCCATGAAAATCCCAACAACATCTGACAAAAGCTTTCTACACTAATTCTCATGAGTTCTAAATAAGGCTGCCACCTATATTTGTTTATTTATTCATAAACAGGTCTTAATAAGTACAATATTTCTGTTAATGTAATAACAGAAATATCATCCCCATAATCTAAGGTTGAACGATTAATTTAAGATCTGAGAAGAATCCAAAAGTTTCTTTTGGTAAAGTAGTTTAGCAGTCAGTAGTTACCCTTCTCACACTTTGCCAAAAAACATATTAGAACTGTTTAGTATGCAACTCTAGTCAACAATTTTTATAGGAAAACATCGTAAGAACCGTGTCTAGTCGTTAAGTGAATATCGTAAGAATCGTGACTAGTGTGGAGTGTGTAGAATGTGCAGGCATTAGCACTCGGGAATGTGGTGTTTTGTGTTGAATATATTGAATATATCGTGCACGTTCACACACGTCCAATTTTGTACAACGTGGTTAACCTCAATTAAATACTACAAATAATATAAGTACTGCTCTGCCTTTGAAATCAGAAAAACTCTTGTTATTGGAGATAAGAAATGCAGGGAATATATACAACCTATCTGTGTGCTTAGGTAGAAATATTGTTGCTTTTTCAGCGGTTTATCTCTATTATCAAGCCTGAAGTGTGGAATTCTTGTGTGAGCACCTTTAATGGTACAGGCTGCAGTATGCGTTGTCTCAAGAGTAAGTTAGAGGAGAAGAATGTTTCCACACTGTTGACCTGTGCCAGTTGTAACCAATATAAACATAAAGAAGCTTCTTGTTCGGGTTCTGAGTTTAGAGTAATGGAATTACAGGATGGAAAAAGTCTTGAAGTTTTTCTGTTAAGACTGTGAATCAGGGCTGCTGAATATACCTATTTTTGTTCCATCATTTGTTGCAAACTAATACATAAAATGTCATGAAAATTTTACATGACTCTTCGAGAGTTGACACTAACTAAAAATTATATGGATTTCTTTTGTTTGTGCTGCCATTTCTCAGAAAATCTCTCAGGTAGTAGTTTATTGTATAGTTATGTATTGTAATAGGACTCTTCTATTTTTTTTATGATTTTTACTATGACAACATATTAGGTATTTGTCTGTAAAATTGGGCGCACAACCGTGAATTAACAAATAAATAAATTACTGTCTGAAATTTACTCAAATTTAATGCAAAAATTATACTTAAGAAAATTTCCAGTAAAAATAAACTTCCAGGTGGCAACCTATATTTTATTAGTATTAAATACTAATCTAGATTACTTACATTAGACATGTACTCAGATAGAAGATCTTGCAGGGCTTGACGCACAGCATTACATTCAGCGACAATACGTTCACGTCTATCGTCGCGAGTACAATTTGAGTCTGCCATGAGTGCTGCCCACTGATAATGCTTTCCAAACGTTCTTCTAGCGATGGCCTAGTATGAACCTAAAAAAAATTAAATATTCTTTAAAAATATTAGATAATATGATTAACCAAATCATTAAAATCTGTAACAAATGTCTAACTTCATTCAAGGCTTATTGAGCAAAAAGAAAAAATATGGAAGAATAACATAATAATTGCTAACAGAACTATATTTTTAGTAACCAGGAGCTACAGGAATTCACGTCTTTACCAAGCTAGAAAGTACATTTTGGTACAACAACTTGTACCATTTATAAACCACAAAATTTGAAGCTTCTATTACTAATCATTTATTTTGTTTTGTACTTTTTAATATTTAAGTCAGTGATGTTACCAGTTTTTATTAAGTTATCTAGAATATTTTTTTCGAGATGGGCTTCTTAGGCAGATCCCTTAGGAAGTTATAACTGACTGTTGAAGTTTTAGAAATTAATTTTTCCCCTTGTGGGATCATCTGTCACATCTGATTGTCTCCGCAACTATTTGACATAGAAAGTTGAAATTTTTCACAACTGATAACCCAATCACTGCCATGTAGTTCTGAAAGTTAAATTTTGATTTCAGGGGTTACTTGTAGGGGGGGAGGTGAAATTTTTTTTTCAAGTGGGATGTTAAATGAAAGCTTGTGCCAACATAAGTTTAAAAATATATATGGTGGTGTAATATTCGCGCAAGTTTTTCTTCATATTACTTTAAAAAATTGCCAAAAATTGCTGTCCCTCACCCTATCTCTAAGAATACTAATCAAAAAATTTTGAAAAAAATTCTGGAATATTCTCCATATGAAGTAGATTGAATGAAAATGATCACAAGCACATTACCGCTCATAATTTATCTGGTATATAAAAGCAATCATACGGAACACTAATTGGGCAAATCCCACTTGACTGGTTTTTTCATCTTTTTAGTTTCATTTAGATGTTATTACACAGAATAGGCAATAGTATAATTATTTAATAATGCATCTACAGTTAACACATATGTGATGACTACTTACTTCATTATAAGCAAGCGGTTCAATAACAATATGTTCATCAAAATCATCCAATGCTGCTGCAAGTTCTCCAGGTCCATCATAAGGCCCAGAAACTGGTGGGGTCCTTCCTTGCGCCACATCATTGATTGTATTGACTGCTTCACAAACCTACACATAAGTTGCATTTCAATATATAAAACCTATTTAAATTTTAATAAACACTATATATAATAAAAACAATTATATTTAAAACTATTTACCTGTTTAAGAACATAATCTCTATTAGCCTTAGCTGCTGCCAGTTCTGGATGGCGAACATAAACTTTTGAAGCTGTGAGCAACATAGTAGAATGTTTTTTGAGCACAGCTCGAGCAGCGGCAAGGTCATCTCTGAGCTGTGGATCTTTAAGTTCCTGTTGCCTCTTAGCTGCTTGATTCATGAGTTCATTGGCATTATGCCTGAATGTCTCTATGTTGTTTAGTAGTTCATCATTGCTTGAAGCCATTTTGAGTTTTTCTATGTCATTTTCAACTACATGTAGAGATTTGAGCAACAGATGGACATCCACCATATCAGCGAGAATTAGAAGACGAGTTACAGCTGAGAGCAGATTTCTTGCAGCTCTTACCATGTTACTGCGTTTTAATGATGAACATGGGTCTTCTGAAAACTCTCTAGCATCCCTGCTCATTTGTGTACCTAGGAACAAATTATGACTAATTTAAAGGTACTTTATTATAAATATAAATAAAAAAAAGTACTGATCTAAATTTTAAACAACATTGGGTGTCATTACAAAAGGCTAACCTGAACTATTGTACTGGAACAACAGAGTTGAACTACTGTGGGTTCCAGGACATTTGGAGATAAAAGGTAATGAAAAAGTGGACAAATCATCAAGATTAGGAAATACAAAACTATATAGGGGTCCAGAATCAGTGTTTGGTATACCAAAACATGTTGGGAAAATGACAATCATTGGCTTGCAACATGTGGCCAAAGACATGTGAGGGATATAATTGGCGACCCCTTGAAGAGATTAATGATTGACATTCTTTGTTTAACAAGGCTCCAGGCCAAGCTAGTGGTGGGAATGATCGCCGGCCATGACATGTGGACTATATGATGAAGAGGAAGAAATCTCTAGATACATACACAACTAAATGTGTGGCTTTAACTCAGAACAGACATAAACTTGCAATGAAACTAATAAACCTTAAAGTAACAATGCTTATGTAACCAAGAAAAGGAGCACAATAAGCCAAGAGATTACAGTGCACCAACAGGCACAATCACAAAAAAAAAACATTGGACTTTCTAATAGGGAATTATTACTGCCAAAATTTAATAAATGTTCTGAAGTAACGCAGAGCAACCATAAGGAGCCACCAACCGTTGATGATTTTGTTTTTTGAGCAGTAACAAAAATAGTACTCCTACCTGTTTTTCTGACTTCATCAACAGCAGCTAACATTTCCTGTGTAATATCTGGGTTTTCATATGCAATTTGTTCACCCTTCTCGATGAAATTTTCTGTGGCTTTCTCTACTGTCTGAACTAAAGCATTGGCACGTTTTGATTTACCCTTTTTCTTTTTGGAGGGCCCATTTGTATTAACAAGAGTCGTAACTTGGAGTACAAGTGGTTCTAATGTTTTCTCTACCGACATTGTTCTTATTTCTAGGTTTTTGGGATCCCATTTGAGCTCAAAGTGAGCATGTTCAGACAAAGGGATTGTAGTCATATCGAACTAAAATATTAAAAAATATTTGGTTTTAGCATATTTTTCCTAAATTCTTGTTTTAGAACTTATAAATTTTTAAAGAACAGAACTTGCAAACTCATATTTGAACTTATAAAATCACAAAAAATCAAGTGAGTCTCTTTTTAACCTATCCAAACAGTTAATGTAACTAGCACTATTGCAGTATTTGATTGAGAAAAGCAGATTGATCTAACTCACTTTATGACATACTAGTATTATTTTATCTTTCTCTACTATCTTTTTTCTTTGACGCAGCTACATTGGTGTAAATGTGAACTAACTTGTGTCAGTTGAATCATTATTTTTATATGTACTGAATTTTATTTATAGAAGTTCAAAATCAGACACCAATTAAATGTAAAATTTCTATGTAACATGAAAATATTATTCACTGTTTATTTATTTTAATAACACAGTACAAGTAATAGGTACAAAAAAACAAAAAAATTTTGGACAATGTAAATGATATGCCTATTTATCATTTAAAAATGATACCTAAAAGAATTTCAATTTTTAATGATAAACAAGGCATATAACCTACAATGCAAAAGTTAGTGAAAGTAAACGGTATTGTGTATTGTATTATTTCTTTTAAAAGTATTGTATAATTATATTTTCTTTATTAAAATAATGGCAAATATTATTTGAAAACATTATCAGTCTCAACTTAGGGTACTTACTTCGTAATCCTGTAAAAAAGCTTCAGGAAATGGGTAAGCAAAAAACAGAAAAAATACTAATTTATCTATGTTCAAAAATAATATTTTCTGAACTGATAATATGTAACAATAATCACTATACAATCATAAACCTATCAATAGAATTTTACACATAATTACTCAGAAAACATTTGCTATAGAATTTTTATATTAGTTTATTCTCTGTCTACTAATCACAAAGAATACAATAATTTTACAGGAACTGAAAGTAACAAATTTTGAATCACAGGTATTATCAGAGAAAAACTATGATTCATAGAGTTGTAACATTCCAGTACCCGTGCCATTATCAACAATCAGCATACCACTCCTACCTGGTAAATTTTGTATAAATTTTAAATATTTGACACTTTTTAACGTTTCACTAGTATCACTCTTATTGCTGAAACCGTACAAAACTTTATGCTACTCCTCAATCAATAATTTTTACTTAAATATTTCCAAAATAAAAAGTAAAAACACACGTTCTATATACACAGACTTTTAACATTTACGATGTTTCCTCTCAGACGGCTACGAGAAACTACAATCGTTGCTACGAGAGAATTTTTTTTCTTTGGAAAATCTACCCGAAATCACGTTATATCTCAATCGTCTATTCAAATAGAGTAAGACGGAAGATAAGCCGGGATCCCATGACCTCTTCAAAAGAACAATTCGTCATAGAAAGTTTTGTACCTTCTACGGACTTGTACATTAAAAATATATTTATTGTCTCATAGATGGAACTAGATTGTTACAGTGACCACATACATCATAGCGATGATACCAAAGGACGCGCTATCTAACCAAAATATCTTCATTTTGTGCACTAATCTGAAAATTACAAACTAAAATAGTCTACAGTTGTCTTATTGGATTAATAGGAAGAAAACAAAAAGAAATTCTTGAGAATTTTACTATAAGAAATGAAAACAGGCGAATGCGCTAGAAATCATGGAAACATTGCTCGGCACGGTTTAACATTGATTAAGTAAGTAACTAAATCGGAAAAATTTCTGCCTCCGTCGCCGATTCTATCAAATTTTGACATGTAAGTTCGTTCAAGTAATTGGACACACACATTAGAATTTTATTTTGAAAATTTACAAACTTCAATCGATTCACACTTTTTTTTGAATTTTCAATCGAATCACGATCACAAACGGAACCGACGAATTAATTCTTGAAAACAGAAACTTCCCTGCACAAAATGCGTCAATGATAGGTTTGTTCATGCGACAGTATCGAGCCAGTTAAGTGTTATATGAATGATGGAACTCAAATTAGCTTAAAACTATCATTCATTTACTCAAAATCCACAAATGTTCTGAGAATGTTTAGAGTGTCTTTAGAATATCTTATTTCTGAAGACGAGCGTTATAATATTCCTAAAATATTTGTGTTTTCTAGGTTACTACTGTTACTACAGTAGCTTAGCTACGTCATAATACCTCTGACGTAGCCAGGAGAGGGGAGACAGGAGACATATATTCCTCCATCATTGGATGTAGAAAATACCGCCCTCTTTAAAGCAGTTTTTTTAATGAGATTTCTTTTTGTGAGAAATTTTCTCTCTTTTCGGAAAAATATTCCCACTTCCCCAGTCATCGATTTTTAAATTGAGTATAAATTAGGTTCCACTATATAAAAGGCTTCTTTTTTATCAACAATCTCCACTCCTTGGTCATCAGTATTTAGTTAACTGTAGAGTTTTAATGAAAGATCATTTTTTGATCAAAAACCTTCGTCCCCTCTCCCTGTGGTCGTTTGGCGACCCCCACCACCTCTATAAGCAGCTCTGCCTTTTGTGTTTCCTTTTTCCCTAAAAGAAGCGCCCTTTACATCCTTATGCCCTTGAGCCTGACTACGCCACCGCATAATAATATTGCCACGTGCAGAAAAGGATCCAAATGACATATGTAACGAGAAAATTAAAAGCAAAAATCTTTTCTATACAACACAAAATAGACCAAAATTCTCCATTTTTTTAAACCTATTCACAAGTGAACTAATTTATCGAACGAGACTGTTCAGGCTAGTCGGTCGACTCCGTTAGTATGGTAGATGGAATACAATTCACAGTGTACTCGTGGATTAATATTTTCAATGAACAACTGAGGAATACTCCAAAAGTGTGTTTAGTGTATGAAGAACGAGAAATAGTTTCCTGCTAAAGTCGCAATCAGTAGTCTATCGACTAACCTGGTTAACTAAAAGTTAAATGAAGGAGGCTATGTGATTACAGCTAAAAAAAAACTATAATATAAAACCAAGCAGGTAGCGGAAGGTGAAGAGAAAAGAACCCCAATAAAACAAGTCCTGTTTCTAGGTGGCGGAGGCATATGTCCCACAAGTTATGGGTTGAAACTAGTAATATATTACTACTAAAATTTAATCCTCTATTATCGATATTTGACTAAAACATTAAGCTTTCGGGGGGGGGGGGCGGAGGCCCTTCGGCCTCCGCAACTGAATAAAATGGTATATCAAACCTTTGAATTGGGCTTCACATTTTTGAAAAGTGAAACTAGGCCCTAAGGTAAATCGTTATTTCCGGACAGCGCCTATATTGTATCTCTCAAAACAAACTATAGAAAGAGTATTACATTTATTTTGTTAGTCAAATGCTGAATAATGAATTTACTGGCCATTACCATATATGCAAAATAAAATGTTACGCTAGTTGTCATTTTTATAAATATTTGTTACGAAATTGCTTACATCAAGATTAGACAAAAAGAAAATATAAATAGGAATGTTATTATAGGAAGTGATATTTCGTCTGTTTGTGTATGTCTATAAACGGTTTTTTTTTTTTAACAATAGTGAAAAAATAGCTCCACCCCAGGAGGGGAAGGGAAGTGGGTGAAAGTGGTAGGGGAGAATGTCCCTCTACGAACCATAAATTTTGCGCACAGCTAAAAACTATGATATGAAACCACGTAGGTAGTGGAAGGTGACGAGAAAAGAACCCTGAACTCCAATAAAAAAAAGTCCTGTTTCTAAGGTGGAGGAGGCATATGCTCCACAGGTTATCTGTTGAAACTAGTAATATACTACTACTGAAATTTAATCCTCTATTATTCATATTTGATCAAAATATGGAGCTTTCGAGGGGGCCCAGGCCCTTCGGCCTCTCTCTTGTGACCGCAACTGAACTTGCGCAACTACATTAAACCTTTAAGTTGAACTTCATATTGGGTACCAATTTTTTAAAAGTGAGACTAGGCCCTAATGTAAATCTCTCAAAATAAACTGTAAAAAGAGTATTACAGTTATTTTGTTAGCCAAATGCTGAATAGTGAATTTACTGGCCATTACCATATATGCAAAATAAAATGTTATGATAGTTGTCATTTTTATAAATATTTGTTACAAAACAAAAAGAAAATATCAATAGACAGGTTAGTTCAGGAAGTGATATTTCGTATGTATGTATCTATAAACTGTTTTTTTTTGGTTAATTGGGAAGAAAACAGCCTCACCCCTGGAGGGAAGGGAGGTGGGTGAAGGGGCAGGGAAAGATGTCCCCTCTACGAACCACCATAAATTTTGCGATGGTCACCCCATAAAAAAGATGCACCCCTATAAGCATTGTGTATTTAGTGTAAAATTACCCCTAATGGTAGTGGTAATGATTAAAAAACACCCCAGAGGAGGTGGGGAGTGGGTGGAGGTGAGCAAGGTCTATATTCTCTACACGGGAGTGGAACTCAAGAATAACTGGGACCCGAACTAACCTGAACTAACTTAAACTATCCTGTACTCAGTAACATGTCCTATATAATTTGTAAAACATACATACTTTCATTCCAAATGCACAATGTTTATGGGGGTACATCTTTTTAAGGGGAGTGACCGCCGCGCGTTTGTAGAGAGGATATCCTTCTCTAGCATTCCCCCCCCCCCGAACCCCTCCGGAGGTGGGGCTGTTTTCTTAACCATTGCCAAAAATATTATGTATATTTCGCATGTCTAATATATATATATATATATATATATATATATATATATATATATATATATATATATACGAGGCTGGTTTGAAAAGTCCGTGCAAAAATAAAAAATACATATGTGTTTGGGGTAAACCTTTTTTTTTTTTCGACATAGTCTCCTTTTAGGCTTATACACTTCGTCCAACGATGTTCTAGTTTGTTGATCTCTTCCGAATAATAGGATTTGCCCAAGTCTGCAAAATATCCATTAGTGTCTGCAATCACCTCTTCGTTTGAATAAAATCTTTATCCCGCCAGCCATTTCTTCAAATTGGGGAACAAATAGTAGTCCGAGGGAGCCAAGTCTGGAGAATAGGGGGGATGTGAAACGAGTTGGAATCCTATTTCCATTAATTTTGCGACCACAACTGCTGAGGTGTATGCTGGTGCGTTGTCGTGATGGAAAAGGACTTTCTTGTGGGTCAATCGCGGGCGTTTTTCTTGCAGCTCGGTTTTCAAACGGTCCAATAACGATGAATAATATTCACCTGTAATAGTTTTACCCTTTTCCAGATAGTCGATGAGGATTATCCCTTGCGAATCCCAAAAGACAGTCGCCATAACCTTTCCGGCCGAAGGAACGGTCTTCGCCTTTTTTGGTGCAGATTCCCTCTTGGTAACCCATTGTTTAGATTATTGTTTTGGTCTCAGGAGTATAGTAATGTATCCATGTTTCATCCACAGTGACGAAACGACGCTTAAAGTCCTCCGGATTCTTCTGGAACAGCTGCAAACCATCCTTGCAACACTTCACACGATTCCGTTTTTGGTCAAGCGTGAGCAATCGCGGCACCCATCTTGCGGATAGCTTTCTCATGTCCAAATGTTTATGCAAAATATTATGTACCCGTTCAGTCGAGATGCCCACAGAACTAGCAATCTCACGCACCTTAACTCTTCTGTCATCCATCACCATATCATCGATTTGATCAATGATTTCTGGAGTCGTAACCTCCACAGGCCGTCCAGAACGTTCAGCGTCACTTGTGCCCACATGGCCAGCCCGAAAATTTTTGAAACCACTTATAAACTGTTCTAATCGAAGGTGCAGAGTCACCATAATGTTTATCAAGCTTCTCTTTAGTCTCCTGAGGCGTTTTGCCTTTCATAAAGTAATGTTTAATCACCACACGAAATTCTTTTTCGTCCATTTCTTGAAAATCACTCGACTTCCTTGATTCGCACGAATGCCAAACACAAAGAAATAGACCAATATGGCTGAAACTTGGTGTGCGTTCATTCAAGAGATGCTACTAACTAAACATGACCTCGATACGCGCCGGTGGTGCCATCTCTCGGACTTTGCACGGACTTTTCAAACCAGCCTCGTATATATATATATATATATATATATATATATATATATATATATATATATATATATATATATATATATATATTTATATTTATATATATATATATATATATATATATTTATATTTATATATATATATATATATATATATATATATATATATATATATATATATATATAAAGGGTGTTTTTTTATAGAGGTATAGAACTTTGAAATGGAATAAAACAAAGATCTTGGAGGCCAATTGACGGGTCCGTAACGTGAAACTATGCGGTTACCAAACGTTTCCTTCAATAAATCAATTGTGGCACGAGCTGTGTGATATGTTGCGCCGTCTTGTTGAAACCACAGCTCCTGCACATCATGGTTGTTCAATTGATGAACGAAAAAGTCAGTAATCATGGCTCTATAGCGGTCACCATTGACTGTAACGTTCTGACCAGCATCGTTTTTAAAGAAGTACGGACCAATGATTCCACCAGCCCATAAATCACACCAAACAGTCAGTTTTTCTGGATGTAACGGTGTCTCAACATACACTTGAGGATTATCATCACTCCAAATACGGCAGTTTTTTGTTTATTAACGTATCCATTCAAACAAAAGTGAGCTTCGTCGCTAAACAAAATTCGCTTATGAAAATCGGGATCAACGGCAATCTTGTTTTGGGCCCATTCACCGGATCTACGCCTTGCTAGGTGATCGTGTGGCTTCAATTGTTGCACGAGTTGGATTTTGTAAGCACGCAAACCAAGATCTTTCCGCAAAATCTTCCATAAAGTGGATGGACACATATCCAATTCCTGTGCACGATGGCGGATAGACTGATTCGGGTCTTCCTCTACGCTACGCTCTACAGCAGCAATGACTTCTTCTGTACGCACTGTACGACGTCTCTGTGGATGCGTA
>CM032450.1:66313899-66336302 GCA_019049505.1 Pachyrhynchus sulphureomaculatus | reverse complement strand
AAGTGATTAATCACAAAAAAAAGTTTGGCAGAAAAAAGGCTTCAGAGATCTCTACAACTGAAACATGATGTTACCCTCTACATTATTTCTACTAAAATTAAAAGTAATGAGAAAAAAACACAGTTTTCAAATTTTTTGACTAAAAGAACATTAAAGGATACTTATATAACAATATATACAAAGCAACTCCTTTTCCCTTGTCCTCACTTTATTGAAACACAGTTTTTAGATTCCTAGACCCTAAGAAGTTTTCATTAACTGATTATACATTTGATCATACATAATTGAAAAAAAAAAGAAAAAAATTCCTAAAAGCAAAGATCCCCGAAAATGGCAGGTACACCGACTGTCCAAAAAATTCCCGGACTTCCTTAACAAAAAATAGAAAAATTAAAAGTGGACATTTTATTACTTCACATGTTCTACATAGTCCCATTCGACCTCAATACAAAGTTCAGAACTTTCATACAACCATGTGATACTGTTAAAAAAGCCTTCTCTTCAGATTTTATTTGACTCGCGAGTCACAGTGGCTTTCTTTTTCTTCTTCATAACCTTCTTACATCCAGTGCCGAATACAGGCCTTCCCTTTTGTTCTCCACTTATCTGAGGTCTGCCCTTTGATCTCTTTCCCAACTAGGGTCTCCAATTCTGCATCTTCCTATTCCAACGATTCTTCGGTTGTCACATTGTATGTCCAGCCCATCTCCATTTTAGGCTTGCTATATGTTCTTTTACCTCTATTAGTTTAGTTTTTTCCCTAATATATTCGTTCCGTATCCGTATCCTTTATCATTATATACAACATCTGACGCTCCATTGCTCTTTGTATTTTGGCCAATCTATCCATTATATTCCCAGTCAGTGTCCAAGTTTGTGCTGCGTAAGTGAGAACTGGTAAGACACATTGGTTATATACATTGTCTACTTAGTCTTAGCGGAATTTTCTTGTTATTCAGGATATATCTTTGTTTACCAAAAGCTGCCCATGCCAGTCTGATTCATCTTTCCGTTTCTGTGGTTTGATTGGAATTACCGCATTGTATCATTTGTTCCAGATATATATATATATATATATATATATATATATATATATATATATATATATATATATATATATATATATATTTTTCTACATAATCAAGTGTTTCGTTGTCTATCTTATGTCTTGCGGGTTATGGTCATTTGTCATGGCTCTTATTTTCTTTTTATTTAATTTTAATCCTGCTTTTTCTGCTTTTCCCTTAATATCATTTAACATCTTTTATATATCTTCTGCATTGTTAGACATTATTACCATATCGTCGGCATATCTTAAGTTAGGTAGCCTCTCTTCATTTACATTTATTCCTATCTTATCCCAGTCAAGATCTCTAAAAATATCCTCCAATGCGGCATTGAACAGTTTAGGGCTCATTGGGCCTCCCCGTCGCTCTCCTCGTTTTATAGGTATAAGTTTTGTACCAAATGTAGCAAATTTAAAATCGATATCTCATTTTATTCGATAGTTCTCGTGCCAACAGACCGACAGAAAAGGGTGACTATGTTTTTCGTGATCTAGGAACTATAAAACTTAAAAAAAGGTAAAAATTTCAGAAGGCGATTGTTTTTCACGAATACAATTTTTTTTCCTTTGACAAGGAAAATAAAAAATTGGTACATTCCCCGTATAAATAGTAATGAAGATCCTTATTCTTATATAAATATTTATTATTTATGCACATCACTTTAAAGCCTATTATCTTACAAAATTCATTTATCTTTATCACTTGACGCGCCTAATGCCATCATCATTCTCCCTTGTTTCGTGTAGATTTTTCACAATAAAAAAGTATTTTATAAAATAACGCTTAAATAGTTTTCTAACACAAGATATACCAACAAAGAAATTAAATTTACATAATTACGTTTATAAACTAATATGAACTCCTATTCTTTCAAAAATTAGAATTATGTATTAAAAAATATAATCAACCCACCTACCTCATTTACCTTGCTATTCATTATTAACACTATCTGATGGACAATATTTTGAAATTAATAAATCATTATTGGCAGTTCATTTATTATAACATAATATCTTAAATAATGATAATAGTAAAATATATTTATATTTGGAGGTAGAGGTCAGGACACGGTCAAGACATCTTTCTCAAAAAAAAAGAATTCGTGGAACATCAAATTCCGAGATTTTTGCATTTTTCCATGATTCAGAGTCCTTAGATCACGAAAAATATATTTCTCTATTTTCGTGGGTCTCTCTCTATCTATATGTCTGTCGGTCCGTCTGTTTGTTGGCACGATAACTTTCGAACGAAATAAGATATCGATTTCAAATTTGATACACGTATAGTAATTCAGACAAAAATGGAATTTTTAATTTTTGGGTGATTTTGCTTTAGGGGAAGAGGGTGGCAAGGGTGGGTGTCTATAGATGTTTAGTTTTCCATAATATTGTGACAATTTTTCTTGTTTTTGGTTGCAATAATGAACAAATTTGAGACCTAATTATTTGCAGTTAACCATGTAAGAAGTTAAAAGTGTGGGGTTAATTTTTTGGGGGGTTGCTTGGTATGTATCGTATTTTCACGGTTTTTTGAATCGAAGATTCTGGAAAGTGTGTTATCTTTCCAATATTTTCAATTATTTATGATTAAATATATAAGGAGTTATTGAAGCAGGAAGAAGAGGTGCTTCGTATATATTGGGTTATATGTTCTTTTTATATTTTTTGGAATCAAGAAACCTAACGATTGTTTTGTTTGAAAATAACACCGTGCTTTAAGATTCTCTAGATCTCTACAAAAAGGTAATTTCTAATTTGCGTTGGTCTTTCTTTTGTTAAGTTGCAGAAATGATTGCCGAACAAAACGAGATATTGTCTTAAAATTTGGTATATTACTTGCAGTAGGGAAGAAACAAGTTTTTGAGTAATACTTAGGTGAAAGAGATATCGATATATTTTTTTGATCCCGTCTTAACATAATTAGTATATAGGAGAAACTGGACTGTGTTTTTGTGCGTACAACTCTAATTGTTTTTTTTTGGGTAAAATAAAAAGTATTTTTTAATAAATTTTACAAGTACAATTAACTTGGTCGAAACTTAGTTATCTCTGGCACAGTAGGCAAATTATCGTTTTTACTTTCCTTGGTAAAGGGCAGTATTATATTCATAAAAAATACCTTTTGCGCTTTTGACTTTTTTTATGTTTTGAGGTTCTCTCGTCAAACATATTTTTCCATTTCCGTCAGTATGTCTATATGACCTATATTATCTTTGTGGGTCTGTTGGTACCATAATTCTTATACAAAATGATTTCAACACTTGAAACAGAAATGAAACCTATAGTTTTTGAGCGACATAGTTGCAGGGAAAAAGGGTGAAAGAGGTGTTGTGTGACTTTATTTATATTATGGAAATTTACTTTCTACTACATGTTTGCAAGTATTGGCTAAATCACTTTACCACCAATTTTTTACGATGTTGTGACAATTGTCAGTAAAAAGAAGTAAGATTCTCGGAGCCATATTTTAAGCTTGGTACCAATAATGATGAGTCAGTTAAGTAATAAAAAGTTATGATGATTTTTGCATTTTTTTGTATATTTAGTACCCTTCAAGCATATAAAAAAGTAAAGTTGCCCTGAGTGTACTAAGCTATATTAAAGTTTTTTTTATGCTTTATTGGGTGACGTTATTTAAACATGCTGCCCAGGTAATAAGGTCTCTTTCAAGCTTCGGAGAGCTTCGAGACGGAATGTCTATGGAATTTTTAGTTACTAAACGTGACCGAGCTTTTTAGATGAATAAAAATTATTTTTCAAACTATAGGATTTATTTCAAAAGTTTTCTGAATACATAAATGTGTATATTTATCGACAAATATGTTTTTCTACTTTCTGTATTTATGTTGTAGATATGTCGTGTTGACCAACCTCACAGAGACCTGACGGTTCATTGTGGAACACAGCTATTACTAAACTTAACAGAACGTTGGAGTCTATAGTGCCTACATTAACTACATGGGACGAAAAGTCCTGAGATTTAAGAAGAAAAAATTGTCAAAAATCGATTTTATTCTTCAACATAATTTCGTTCAAGAGCGATACACTTATAAGTGATCTTCGAATATCTGGATATCTTTCATATAGTACGAATATTCGAGCTCTCTGTAATAAGCCCCAATTTCCCATTTGAAAAGAGGTAATAATCGCTGGGGAATAGGGCGGATGAGAAAACTTGGAAGCACACTTGGAAACTAACACAGCTGAAAAGTTTTTGGTCTGTTACATAGATGTTAAATGATACTTTTGAACATTTTTTTTTTGATTAGGTTTAAGAGGCACCTGCTTTTTCACATTTCTGTAACTAAATTACTAGTGGCTCTTCTAAAGTATATTGAATTTATTGCAAAAAGTTTGTAAGATTAATAAATATTAAAAATCTTGAAAAATAACAATTTTATATTTACAAACGACCCACAGCAGGCACAACCTTCAGACGGTAGTTGTTGCCAAAGTTGAAGTTAACTTAGACTGGAAATGTGTAAACTGCTTTAAAAACTAATATAACCCGCAGTTTCTTTTATGAAAAATACTCAATTTTCGTAAAGAAATTCTTGTTTCATCAACGCTATTGGTCCGCTTTTAAAAATAATAGTAAAACAGTAAACATTTTCAAGGTGTCATACCGGTAAATATTTAAGTTAAACAGGTGCTAACTTACATTATACAAAGTAAAAACTGACTCCAAACTTCGACGAAAACAGCCTTTCACCTTGTCACAACACTATATAACAAATTATTATTCAAAAACACTAAAGAATCACAAAAATAAAGACCAACAACCTGTAAACGAAGTCTTAGAAAGCCATTTTGAATTTTGCGAAATATGCCGAACGGTTTATCGAGCTTCTTCGTGGGTATCATGTCAAAGGAACGAGCGGCCATCATGAATTCCTACTTGATCAATGAACACCCATTCATGTTCCAATGACCTTTTACTACGTCCTTCACTTATAGTACTATGACGCCCCCGCATAGTAAATTTTGGAATAATGAATGAATTGACTTGTCATTCTGAAATTTCCGGCCGATAAAATAAAATGCGTCGTAACGAAGCAAATTGAGAATTTCAAACATCATAATTCCCATTAAAACGCACACTTAAATAATTAGCTAAATATACACTAAGATGAAAGAAAATATAAGGATTTTTTTATGAATCATATATGTCTATGTGTATGTATGTGTATGTCTGTGTATGTATGTGTATGTATGTGCTACTAACTAATATACGCGCCGATATATATAAACCAGCCTATATATATATATTAGTATATATATATATATATATATATATATATATATATATATATATATATATATATATATATATATATATATATATATATATATATATATATATATATTATATATATATATATATATATATATGTATGTGTGTATATATATATATATATATATATATATATATATATATATATATATATATATATACATATGTACATATGTACATATGTATATATATATATATATATATCCTGGGATTACCTGGGATTACCCTTAGGGGCTAGGGGAATCTCCTAGTACAGGCATTGACGATCCCGAGGCACCTGAGTCATGTTGATCTGTCTTGTGTTGTCCAGACTATATGTAACAAAAACGCAATCTTAAGGTGTTTACCGTGCCGAAAAGATGAATGGCTCAGCGTTTATGAGTCGCAAACAGTTCCCCCGGATACCGGGCGCCCTCCGGGAGTAACTAGCCTTGCTGTGGCATTAAGGCTCTGCCGCAGTCGACCCTTCTTTCCTAGGATACTCGTGGGAAAACTATGTCGAATAATAATAATTATAATAGTGATAATGGCAGGGTGTTGAGGAGGCGGACCCCTGTCATACAAATAGCTACAGCACCACCACAACAACAACCACAAACGATCCAAACAACCGCCTCAGCTGAAACTACTCCCGACATTATAGGTATGGAAATTGCCTTTTCCGTGCAGTTAGCCTACACTTATATGGCCCCCAAAACCATCATGAAAGACTCCGAGAGGTTGTTCTAAGATATATACAACCAAATTGGTCGGAACTTCACACATTTTCATTAATTGGGGACGACGATATGAAAGACTTCAATAACTACTATAACTATATGAAGAAAAATGGCACCTATAGAACGAGCCTAGAGATACTTGCCCTCTCGGAAACCCAGAATAGTAACTTTCATATCTTATCAAAACAACGAAGAACAAGAGATACAAAAATAACTTTTAGGGACAGACCAACAATAATAAGCACAAGAAAGCAAACTGAAACTATTTACCTTCTATTAACGGGCAACCCAATGTCGGGACACTTTGAGCTTTTGACACCACAAAACCCTAAAAACATCCCAAACAACAGTAGACCAATAAAAGAAGCATCGGGGGGGAGCGACGTAACGGTCGAGGACGTCGCGGGAAATGGCAGCTCGACCAAAACGATGAAGAACTAGCAACTGAAAATGGACCTGTCAAAAGTGTTGTGCCGGCGAGTAAGCCGACACCCACCAAGGCGGAAAATCAAAGCAACGCATGAGTTACACTACAGGAATCGACGAACACACCATGCGTTGCTATAATAAAATCACAAGTCCTGACAAAGAAATCACTGAGAAGAGAATTACTAGCCGCCTGGACCCACCACCATCAATCTCAAGCGCAACCGACGAAGTAATTAATCAAAAACTCCCGCAACGACAAAGAAATCCCAACAGCACAAAACCAAAATTCAAATGACAAATAAGAACAGAAAACAAAATCAACATCAGAAGAGATCTAGGACACCTTACCCAGTGTTTATGAACGGGGAACGCGTCCAAACGAGTCACACAGGGTATAGACAAGATCAAATCCAGGTCACCCGACAGAACACTGCCAGAAACCCTCGATACTTTGAAACAAAAATTATCTGTATATGCCGCAAGACTCCGTAGATACAAAGAACCAAACGAGAGGAAAGACACCAACAACCTCTTCCGAAGAAGCGAAAACAGTTCTACCGGAAAACTATGTACAACAAACAGACAGCAGTGACAGAACCACCAAACAAACAAGAAGTCACAGATCGTTGGAAAAGTATAAACATGTGACAAAACAGAAAAATTCCACATTAACTACCGTGGGACCAAAGAGCATGATGAGGCACCTGGATACAAAAAATTCCGGAGGTAAAATAGCCCCTCGTTCGGATCACTGTGTGGGGGCTGGTTCGGGAGCGTCGACATGCACACTTTAAAATAGATTTCAGCAACATGCGAGGTTTAAACTCGAACATAAATTCAGTGCATCAACACCTGCAATCAAATAAACCTCGCTCTATGTGAAACCAAGGTCAGTCCATCGACCAGCACGGTCAACTATCTTTACCCTGGGTACGACTTCCATTCCCGATTTAGACATAACTTTGGAATCTGTCTTTTTGTCAGAAGCGACCTCTCTTGCCAACGAGAAGAGCCTCTGGAACCCCAAACTTTGATGTTATGTGGTTAAAAATAACGACTCAACAAACCACAAGGTTCATCTGTATCCTGTATCGACCACCAAGTGACACCAATTTTCGAACAGTTCTCGCTTCTCTTGCCATCCTGGGCGACTTTAATGTCCACAATATCAACTGGCTTAAATATTCAAATACTACCGACGAACAAGGTGGTGAAGCTGAATCATTCTCTATCAGTTGTGGCTTAACTCAGCTTATTGACGAACCAACACGGATCCCTGATCGAGACGGGGAGTTCGCCAGTCTTCTTGATCTGTTTTCAACCACCAATCCAGAGATTTACACGGTCACCGTAAATCCGCCGTTAGGTTCTTCCGACCATAAACTGCTTTCGACACATCGAGTATCCTGCCAATCAGTGACAGAGAGGCGCCTGGGCCGCGCAAGATTTGGCACTGCAAATCTGCTAAATAGGAAGATTTCATGGAATATTTTCGAACTTTCCCTTGGATGGACGTTTGTTTTCGATCTGACAACCCATCTGACTGCGCCAGGGAGGTCTCCGATGTTATTTTGGCTGGTATGGAAACTTACATCCCTTTTTCGAAGAAATGCCCCTCCAACGGCAAGCCTTGGTTTGGTTTGGTTTTTTGGTAGAAGCTGTTGCATCTAAACATATTGCCTACCATAAATCGTAACACCTTTGTTCGTGCCAGGAACAGATGCAAAGGAATTATCGACGAAACCAAGGAGGCACACAATCAACGAATTAGAAACAAACTTCTCGCTTTTCCCCAACAATTCCAGGTCCTTTTGGGCAGTCGCTAAGGCAGTTAGTCAAAATTTCGCCAAATCCACCATACCACCCCTCACACGGCCAGATAATTCCATTGCAACCACACCTGTTGAGAAAGCGAACTTGTTGGTTGAACTCTTTGCTTCACATTCTACTGTCAATTCCCAACGAAAAACACCACCTACTATTCCCATATTACAGTCAAAGATGCCCGATGTTGTCTTCAGACGGCGTATCATAAAGCGTATTTTAATGAAGCTAGACACCAAAAAGGCTTCTGGCACTGACGGGATATCCGCCATAGTTCTCAAAAACTGTGCAAGGAAACTAACACCAGTTTTCTGTAAACTTTTCAACCTATCCTACAGAAAGGAAATATTTCCGTCCTGCTGGAAATGTGCCACGGTTCAGCCGATACCTAAAAAAGGCAAGAAGACCTTGCCAAATAACTACCGACCAGTCGCACTGCTTTCAATAATATCGAAGGTCATGGAAAAGGTTATCAATTAGCATCTTCTAAAACATCTTGAACGATTCAATATTATTAGCGATCACCAATATGGCTTTCGTAAACATAGATCAACAGGAGATCTTCTGACTTATGTAACACATGTTTGAAACAACGCAATTGAACACTTTGGAGAAGCTCGAGCTTTTGCTCTTGACATATCCAAGGCATTCGACCGTGTTTGGCACGATGGACTGTTGGCTAAGCTACGTTCTTATGGTATGTCTGAAAAGTTCTATTTGTGGCTCTCATGTTTCCTCAGAGAGCGTTCTTTACGAGTGGCGGTCGACGGATTTCTTTCTAACACCTTCACAATCAACGCCGGTGTACCCCAAGGCTCCATACTGTCTCCTACTCTCTTTCTGATTTACATTAACGATCTGCTGGAAAAGACCGGGAATCCAATCTACAGCTTTGCAGACGACAGTACGCTTATCTCTTCATTCACTTTGAACGCTAGGACCTCGGCTGCTCAGGCGAATATCCGCAGACAGCAGGAGGTCGTTCAACTTAACAAAGACCTGGAAGAAATTCTATCTTGGGGTGACAGTAACCAAGTGAAATTTAACCCTACAAAAACCCAGGCGGCAGTTTTTTCTAAAAAAGTTAACGCTGCTGAACCCGACATAGTTATGTCGGGGCACTCCGTTCTCCTAGCATCGTCGCTTAATTTGTTGGGCGTTAGTTTGGGAGCAAATATGTCCTGACATGAACATGTTGCAGGCATAGGAAGGAGAGCTTCTCAAAATTTAGGAACATTATTTCGAACCAGAAAGCTTTACACTCCCGAACAACTGTTAATTCTTTACAAAGCTCAAATTCGACCAACTATGGAATACTGCTCCCATGTTTGGGGCTCCGCTCCCCAAACGTACACTGCATTTGTTGGATTCTGTTCAGAGAAGAGCTGTTCGTCTGATTGGAGACCCGGAAACTGACCGGCGGCTTTAATTCGCTGGAACATCGAAGAACGGTTGGCGACTTGAGTCTGTTCTACAAGTATTTTCATGGAAAGTGTTCGAAGAATGAAGCCCGCTTAATTCCTCCCAAGGCGGTGCTTGTTAGAAATACATGTCGCGCTGGTGCTTCACATCCGTATGAGGTTCAGCTTGTTACTCCGCGTACAATGCTTTTTACAAGAAAGGTATAGAAATGTTAGAGAAGCGTTGGACTGATTGTATCGCTTTTGAAGGAGACTATATTGATGAATGAAGTCGAATTTTGCAAAAAAATAGCTAGACCAAACACTTTTCAGCCTACGAGGTATCTCGTTCGATGCTGGTATAGCAATCGGTAATGAAAGCAAGAAAGCTGTAAATGTTTGGAAGCAGATTTATGCGAATGCACCATGTCTAAACTTTTCAGTGCATATAGCTCTAATTACATCACAAAATACTTCGACCGTAAGTATCAAGAACTGAATATCTTTTCAATGACACATATATGAGCAAATTTGCAATTTGAGGACCCCAGTCCTTATTTTGTAAGGAATAATGAGCAATATGTATTATTTACCTATAAAACTGCATTTATTGACAACGCCCATACCATACCATATTTAGGTTAATCGGAAATTAAAGCACAAACTATTTGTACTTAAAAAGAATTTTTAGAAATACTTGCAATTAAACTGTTCATATCAAATAAACAGTTTGTTAGATATATATATATATATATATATATATATATATATATATATATATATATATATATATATATATATATATATATATATATATATATTTATATATATACACAGATATTAAAAGTCATCGATATTGGCCACGGCATTCAAAATTTAACTATTTAAACTGTAACGGGTTCTTTGCCACCCTTCTATTACCGATTTTAAAAATCCTTCCACGCATCGTCCTGGAGTTTAACAAAAGATCACAGTTTGTATTTTGTTTTGTATTATAATTGGGAAGGTAGAGGAAAAAAAAAAACGAAAAAAAAAGAAAAATAAAAATAAAAGGGGAAAAAAAGAAAAAAAAAAGGAAAACCAGACAAATAAGATACATTTATAAACAATAGGGGAACAGGCGATTTTTAGGTTTTTTTTTATTGGAAAAAAAAACCAAACAGAAAAGCTCCCCCGTTGGTGATAGCCAGTGCCAAAACACTCACATATACACGCACACACACACACACACACACGTATTCTAATTAGGGATGAGGTTCTATAGTTATCAATGTATTAAAAAACGTCGAGTAAATTAAAAATTACAGATACATTGTTATGTGGTTACTTAGTAATAGAACCCCCCTGCCCAGTCAGCAAACATGCTTGGTTTAATTAGTTACGCCCAGGAACATCGATAGTTATCAAGATGTAACTACTCAGTATATATCACCACTATACCAAACACTTTATTTTTGCACTCGACGCGCGTTTCGCTAACCATGTTAACTTCATCAGGAGCGATCATCGGTAATAGAAATGCGAATTTTTTTTTAATGATCTGAATAACGTCGAACAGGTTATTTTTTTCCCAATACATCCTTCACGAGGAAAATAAGAAGAGTTCAGAAATATATACACATAGCTGAGGTTCACATTCAAAAAATTATAGCAAGATATTAATCACAAAACAACAGTTGAACAGGCAATAAGCTTCAGAGATATTTACGGCTGAAATCTGGTTTTCTGCCTACATACTCTTTATGCAAAAATTGAGAATAATGAAAAAATAACACAATTCTCAGAATCATCGACGAGAAGAACCCTAACAAGGATTTACAACACGATATATGTAACGCATCCCCTTTAACTCCTTCCCCTACCTGATTGACTCCTTATATATTTCACTACAAATAATTGAAAATAATGAAAAAATAACGCAATTTTCAGACAAGAAAAATTCTCATAATGTCATTGAAAATATACATATCGACTGCCACCTCTTTCACCCCCCTTCCCCTAACGAGAAATCTCCTAAAAACCATAGGTTCCATTCTTGCCTCAATTATTATATGGTGAACTACGTGTTTCGTTTTCTAGAGATCCTGAATAATGATGAAATGCTAAAATCGCGAAAAGTGATTTCTTTACGAATGCAATAATTGAGTAAAGGAAGAGAAAATCAGTCCTAAAATTGTATAGTCTTGGATTTAGTCCATCAGATAGATAGTGCCTATTTATTGAACAGGAAAATTCTGCCAAGCTATCCTGACGATATCGACAATATGAAGTCCAATGACCTATTAAAGTAGGTAGAAGATATAAATTATTCCATACATAACTGAAACTTCTTCCTTTTCAGCAGGTGAAGCAGGTGACATATTCGCCCTTCCTTTATATTTTGAAACCGATAACGATGATTGTGGTAGTGGATTTTGTAATTTACATTTCCTCAAAGTTTTTGTGCGCGTTTGAAGATGTTTGATCGAACAGGATCCAAAGTAGACCAGTGCGTTGAAAATATATATATTACATATAACAATCAGCATCATGAGATTTCATTTTCATGCCCAGTTAGATAATTCATTGAATGAAGTAAAATAACAAGAAAATTTGCTTTTAACCCAGAAAAGGGTATAGACAAGTAGATACCTAAAACATCTTTTAGTTGTGTAATTAATTGAAATAAATATTCAGCGTATGGGTATGTTTAATCAATTTTATGTTAATGCTATGTACCGCCAGAATAAATATTAATTCAAAATAATTGCTACCGGCAGTATGTCAGCTTCAATATTATTTCTGAGTTATTTGATTTTACGAGTTTAACTAAATGTAAATAGTATATTCGAATATTCTCATGTAATATATTTAAAGGCCAGTCTATTATTATGTTGGTAGTGTAACTATACATATGTGCAGGGTATATATATATATATATATATATATATATATATATATATATATATATATATATATATATATATATATATAAACTCCTGGACAAAATTAACGCAACAATCTGAAAATTAATTTATCTTTTTCTTATATCAGTTTTAAAGTTTATCGAGTATTTGAATAGTAGGCTATGCATATTTTGTTTCGTTGTTCATGACACAAATCAAAACAATTCGTTTAGATTTACAGTTTTAAAGAATTTTTTAGAAGATAAACAATTTTCTGTAATAATGCGATAGATTTTTCTTTAAAAGTAAGCTTATAAATTGTTCCCTTTTTCAAAGTAATACGTTTTTGTGGTAGACTGTTTTATTTTTGACCCCGAAGAATTAGAAAAATGAATCGAACAAGGAATTTAACTGAACACGAGGTAGTGCGAGCCTCAGTTTTATTGGACGAAGGATATTGTCAGAGTTATGTTGCCAATTTGTTAGGCAAACATCGTTCCACAATAAGTCGTATGGTAAGACGCTTGAATGAAGTAGGAACTTATTATAGAAGGCTAGGGCAAGGGCGAAAACGATGCACTAGCGACCTAGATGAACGTTTTATAAAATAATATGCTTTAAGAAACAGGACTGTCACTAGTTCTATAATAAGAAACGAACTCGAAGCTATTCGCAATGTCACAATTTCTTCTAAAACAGTTAGAAGACGGTTAAATGAAGCTGGATTAAACAGTAGGAGACCAGTCACTGCGCCCTTGCTTACTAGAGAGAACAGAGTTACCAGGTTACGTTTCGCTCGAAATCACGAAAACTGGTCTGTGGATGATTGGAAACAAGTTTTCTTCACAGATGAAACTAGGGTTAGTCTAAAAACATGCAAATGGTCGTGAGAGAGTATGGCGAAGACCAGGAGAGAGGTTTGCTCCTTGCAATATCTCTGCAAGGATTCCATTCGACGGTGGCTCTGTTATGTTCTGGGGTGGCATCTGCTTTGATGCTCGCACAGAGTTAGTTCCTGTCCGTACGAGATCCATGAATGCTGACTACTATCTTGAGAATATTGTAATAGAACATGTGATGCCTTTCGGTCATTTTGTGGGGCCCAATTTCCTGTTTATGCAAGACAACGCTCGACCTCACGTGGCTAGGGAGGTACTCGATTATCTTAATCAAGTTGATATACCGATTATGCAATGGCCACCAAAAAACCCGGATCTGAATCCGATAGAACATGTATGGGATCACCTTAAGAAAAATGTGAAACGTCATATACCTGCACCTAGAAACCTGAGGGAACTTGAAAATGCAGTTATCACAGAATGGGAGCAAATTCCTCAAGATTTTATCCAAAATTTAATTAGAAGCATGCCTAGGCGCATAAACGCTGTCATCCGAAGTAGAGGAGGCAACACACGCTACTAGTGTCCCAGTTACACTATTAATTTTGCTACTAGTGTCCCAGTTTATTTTTTTCATTATTACATAATTTCAACGATTTTGTTATTAGGTCTTAAGAATAATTTTAATTCGAATCTTATAGAGAAATTTGGTAGCTAATTCACTTTTAATATATCCAAATAAGTTTTTTTCTAACTTTTAGTGTAACCAGTGTTAATAAAAAATTATTAATATTCATTCATTATAGAGATTTGTATGATTTAATATAGTATTACGTTAATTTTGTCCAGGAGTGTATTTAGTAAATTTAATTAACTAAAAAAAGGAAAAAAAAAAAAAAAATATTTGTCGATCATATTGATTGTATGGCAAATTTTTACTTGTTTAAGCATTACCCAATGGATTCGGTAACTCGGTATTTTAGCCTTCATACTTAGTTTTTTATTGCTAAATACAGAATTATTAATATGACTCATTGTTAAAAAAATCTTTATCACTATTGTAATATAATTTGTGATTTTATCTTACTTACATACTAACAGAACTAACCGATGAACTCAAACAAAAATTAACTGATATTAGTAAAAAGATTAACTGCACAAAAGTAAAGTGAGAGAGTTTATTTAAAAGCATAATAAAGAAATAAGAGCCTGTATAACGGCATATAAAATAATAAAACCTATTAAATCCGAAGTACCAGCGGACACTCGGTATTATAAATCTTTTTCTATGCCAAGTTCCAACAATAAGCCGGGATATAATAAAACTTTTTTGCATCTATATCACCGTAAACTGAGCAGATATTTAGGGAGACTCTCCTAAATGTCTGCTGCATTAAAAATCTGGGACACTGGGACCGTTAACGTTCTCAAATTTCTTTCTTATAACGTGTGCGAGATATCGCCTGTTTTGAATAACACTTTTTAATGGATTCTTAAACCATTTTACTTGGTAACAGCTTTAAATTTATATGCAATGAATCATATTAATAAGCATGATTTTTTTATTTTAAAAGTATTTATCAAAATTAACTGCCGGAGAAAATTAAAAAATATAAGAAAAAAAACTAATACTAATTTACAGCAAACAAACACGGTATATGTAAATGAAGATCACCGAATGCAGTGTCATAACTTTTTTAGCTGTCAGAAAGTAGAGTTAAGTGTCACAGTGCAACACTGAGGTACCTAATATTGCCATGAAGAGAAATAAAATTGATAAAGTGGTTTACCCAGTATTTCCCTTGCAAACAAGCAGTTCTAAAATAAATTCTGAAATTGACTTCTGACAGCTCTCTTCTGAATGGAATCCAACAAATGCAATGTATGTTTGGGAGCAGAGTCCCAAACATGGGAGCAGTATTCCATCATTGGTCGAATCTGAGCTTTGTACAAGATTAACAGTTGTGGAGTGTGAAGCTTTTCCAGTTTTCAAGAAAGCCTTTATGTTATTTTTGACATTAAGACAAATGTATATAATATTTGACATTGTTACAAATATAGGAAATATATTTATTCATATTGTAAAACAAAAAATGCCAAAGTCACGTAACAGATGTAAAGGCGTTATAAAATATCAAAGATATGAAGGTAAGTATATAAATAGGTATATAAATAGGACAGAGACTGGGGAATCCTCTCTAAGTAACTGGTAAAATAGACAGCTCTCCAAGGAGAAAATCGTTGCTGACCGTGTGCGTGCTCTTATTTTCAGTAAGATTTTTAGCTTTGCTTTGCCTCCTTAACGCCAAGGCGTTTTACCTTGATTTCCTTGGGAAAAATAGTTTCCTCAAATTAATTATTATTATTCTGTCAATCGATTGGCTCACGTTAAAAGCATGCTTGCACAATATTTTTTAAAATTTGCAAGTTTATACACATTATCTAATTACACTATCAGGCGTTTAGCAAAGCAGTTGACACAAAATACAATAAAATAGGCTGTAAACAAATATTAGGTTTGGGAAAGTGAACGCTGTATCTGCTTTACATTTACTGGGTTTTTCCAGAAAGAAAGGGAAAAAGTTTGTAATGCCCAAAGATATAACAATTACAATTACCTAAAAATTCATTTAGCTCGCCCTGTAATATATGTGTATATATATATATATATATATATATATATATATATATATATATGTATATATATATATATATACGAGGCATGTTTTTTAAGTAAGTACCGTTTTGCGATTCCGCCGCCGCAGCGATACGGTCGACGTTCCGCGCATGCGCGCTGGTAACCGACATCTCATGTCTACGCACTGACGCCATTACAGTCTGATTCTTCATTGTATACGTTGTTTACTGAGTGTTTAAGATGCCTCCGACAATCGTGAGTCCCGCCGATTGTGAAGTACGGGCTGTTATACGATTTCTTAGTGCTAAAGGCGTAAAACCGATCGATATTCATCGTGAGATCTGTGAAGTTTACGGACAAAACATTATGAGTGATGGAATGGTAAGGAAATGGGTGAGAGCATTTAAAGATGGCCGCACAAATGTGCATGATGAAGAACGGAGTGGGCGTCCTTCGGTCGTTAATGAAGATTTGGTGCAGAAAGTGGACGAAAAGGTGAGAGAAAACAGACGCTTTACAATTTCATCATTGTGCGACTGCTTTCCTCAATATTCTCGTAGTGTTTTGTATCGCATTGTGACCGAGAACTTTTTTCTCAGGCGGCAGAATTTTATGAGGAGGGTATTCAAAAACTGGTGCCACGTTATGACAAGTGCCTCAATATTCACGGAAATTATGTAGAAAAGTAGATTAAGGTACAGGCTTTCATGTAAAAATAAAATTATAGCGATATCTTTGCACGTCTTTTTTTAATTCCAAAACGGTACTTACTTAAAAAACATGCCTCGTATATATATATATATATACATACATATATATAAGACCGAGAATCCAATCTATAGCTTTGCAGATGACAGTACGCTTATCTCTTCATTCACTTTGAACGCTCGGACATCGGCTACTCAGACGAATAATAAAAATATATATATATATATATATATATATATATATATATATATATATATATATATATATATATATATATATATATATATATATACATACATATATATAAGACCGAGAATCCAATCTATAGCTTTGCAGATGACAGTACGCTTATCTCTTCATTCACTTTGAACGCTCGGACATCGGCTACTCAGACGAATATCCGCAGACAGCAGGAAGTTATTCAACTTAACAAAGACCTGAAAGAAATTTTATCTTGGGTGACAGTAACCAAGTGGAATTTAACGCTACAAAAACCCAGGCGGCAGTTTTTTCTAAAAAAGTTAACGTTGCTGAACCCGACATAGTTATGTGGGGCACTCCATTCCTCTAACATCGTCACTCAATTTGTTGGGCGTTAATTTGGGAGCAAATATGTCCTGGCATGAACATGTTGCAGGCATAGCAAGGAGAGCTTCTCAAAAGTTGGGAATATTATTTCGAACCAGAAAGCTTTACACTCCACAACAACTGTTAATTCTTTACAAAGCTCAAATTCGACCAACTATTGAATACTGCGCACATGTTTGGAGCTCCACTCCCAAACATACACTGCATTTGTTGGATCCTATTCAGAGAAGAGTTGTTCGTCTGACTGGAGACCCGGAACTGACCGGCGGCCTTGATTCGTTGGAACATCGAAGAACGGTTGGCGACTTGAGCCTATTCCACAAGTATTTTCATGGAAAGTGTTCGAAGGATGTGGCCCGCGTAATTCCTCCCAGAGCGGTGCATGTTAGAAGAACACGTCGCGCTAATACTTCACATCCGTATGAGGTTCAGCTTGTTACTCCTCGTACAACGCTTTTCAAGCAGTCTTTTATATGGAGAACATCATCCCTTTGGAATAATTTGCCCAGGACTGTGTTTCAACGTAAATCGCTTTCTCCGCACACGTGTCGCTCCTGTAGCACTTTAGGGACTTCCCTGTAGCACGTGTGCTAGACCTATAAAAGAAAAAAAAGTCAAGATCCTCAGAATGGTTCTTCTGAGCTTTCTCTTTACAATAGGGTTGGCGTCCGGTGATTGTGAGGGCCACTCTAGTATCTTATCATGGACCCAAGAGAGCCGCTTCGCGACGTGAGTTTCGCCCAGAAAAGGTTTCTTCAACGTGCCACATTTTGGCAAGTCCTCGACATTTTTCGTCTCGTTAAAATTATATACCCACTTCATCACAAACAATACCGACTTTTTAATATATTTAGCGGCCGCGGAATATATCATTTAACTAAAATGCGTCGTAGACAAAGATTCCCTATCTACCAAAAATGAATTATCTCGAATACGTTGTTACTTGACAAACTTGTATATATATATATATATATATATATATATATATATATATATATATATATATATATATATATATATATATATATATATATATATGTATATATGTATATATGTATATATGTATATATGTATATATGTATATATGTATATATATATATATATATATATATATATATATATATATATATATATATATATATATATATATGTATATATATATACAGTCCCTGGCCAAATTATTAGACGCACTGTATTTTTTTAGTAATTTTATGTTTCTTAAGAGTTTTTATGCAATAATGGTATATTTAAACTACAATATTATTGATTTTTATTTAAAAGAATTGTTGTAGACTACATATTTGTATTTATTTTTAACATATGGCAACACTGTGTTGACAAGAACGTAAACAAGTACAAACCTGTATCAGTCGCGATCGGAATCGGGTCAGGTACGGATGTGTTTCTGTGGCTTTATGGACTGTGATTGTTTGTTTAACAGTTTTATACTACTCAGTTATTAGTTTATTTTGTATGCAGTGTTTTAAAAAAGTAATTGGACTATTTTCATTATGGGTAGAAAAGGCGATCTTTCACCACGTAAAAAAGCTGAAGTAAAGGCCCTTGTGATTGCGAAAACATTTACAAACCGAGAAATATCACGAAGATTGGAGGTTTCTGAAGCTAGTGTACGACGCATAAAAAAGAAAATTGAGTCAGGGAAGGAATTAAGCCCGAAAAGAAAGAAAAGATGCGGTAGAAAACCAATTTTCACTCCACGGTCAGAGAGATGTTTGAAGAAAATTTGTGTAGAAAACAGATTTGCTACCACAAAGGTAATAAAATCACAACTCCAGGATGCTAGCGTAAATGCTTCTGAGCGCACTGTTCGAAGAAAATTGAAAGAATTAGATTTTAAGGCCTGTCGCCCCGCCAGGAAGCCCAAGTTAACAGCTGCAATGAAAGCAAAGCGCCTGAAGTGGGCCAAACAATGGCAAGACAAAGATGTGGACTTCTGGAGATCGGTAAGATACAGCAATTTAATCAATAATTGATACATTATTATCATTTTCAGTTAAATAAACATGGAAGTTTATATATTTTTCCTATTTTTGACAGGTCTGCTTCAGTGACGAAAGCACATTCGAAATTTTGCAGAATAAAGCTCAGTATGTGCGTCGTCGTCATGGAGAAAAGTTTCATCCTGATTGTGTCGTCCCGACGATTAAACATCCCACCAAAGTGATGATTTGGTCAGTCATCAGCGGCAAGGGCACTGGACGTCTGTACGTCGTCAAAGGAATAATGAGGCAAGATCAGTACAAAGAAGTATTACAAAATCGGTTGATTCCGCAGCTCAGAGAATGGTTTCCAAATGGGGAACCATTCACTTTCATGCAAGATGGAGCTCCCTGCCACACTGCTCGGTCTGTTAAAGCTTTTTTGGCAGAAAAAAATATCCCTCTGTTGGATTGGCCAGGAATAGCCCTGATATGAACCCCATTGAAAATGTGTGGGAGCTGATGAAAAGAGAAGTGGCTAAAGATGTGATTACCAACAAAACCCAGCTCCTAGAAAAGATTATTCATGTGTGGAATCATCATCCTCAAATGCAGGAGACAGTACAATCTTGCATTGATAGCATGCCGCGCAGAATTAAAGCTTTGATAGCGGCTAAAGGTGGCTCAACTAAATATTGACTTTTACTAACATTAATTTCACTTTTCTTTAAAACTTAATAAACTTATGCTTTTCTAAATTAATGCTGTTTTATTTACGTCAAATAAATAGGTAATTGATTGGATAATATAAAAATAAAAAACAAATCAATTTAAAATAATAAAACGGTACAATATCACTCGGTAATTAATATTTTACATGAAATCTTGCAGTGCGTCTAATAATTTGGCCAGGGACTGTATATATATATATATATATATATATATATATATATATATATATATATATATATATATATATATATATATATATATATATACATATATATATACATACATATATATATACATACATATATATATATACATATATATATACATATATATATATATACATATATATATATATATATACAGGGTTACAGGGAAGTCGTCCTAGATAATTAAGGACGTTATAGTTTAGGTCGTTTCTGACTAATTTGACTCTATGACATGATGTCCTAAACTTAACCGTTTTCGAGATATTGAAATTTAAAGATTTTCTAAAAAAAAACATGTTTTTTTTGCTTTTATATCGATTTTTTTTTATTAGAGGTTCTCGAGTGCAATTTTTTGGTTATTTTTAGTTAGTCTGTATGTCAAGTATCAAAAATCATCAAAAAAATTTGAACTAGTTACTAACAGTTTCAAATGGCAGCTTGTTAATGTTTCTAAATTACGAATTTTTACCAAGTGTTTCCTACTTTAAATTAATAAAGAGAAAAAAAAATGTATGGAAGTTATTCTGCAAATTATTTTAAAAACTTTTACGTCTTTTTAGCTATCAAAAAAGGTATAATACTAGGAGGTTAATAGGAAAACTGTACACAGAATGACACCTAAAGCGGGCTCGAGTAGCAAAAGGTAAATTTTTAGTTCTAGGTGAACATACGAAAAATTCACAAATAAAACAAAAAAAACCTTGCAATTTAATATTTTTTATTAATTATAATTCATGTTCTATATGGTCGCCCCTATTTCTAACACAAATTCTCATTCTTTTTCTTAAATTACTTTTCACAACGCTGGTTGTGAGGTGCCGCCTCATTTCGTCAGCCGTATCATTTCGTCAGCCGCATCGATTATTTTTTGTCTTAGGACATCCACGTTTTCGATAGGAGTCATCTGGTCGTATACGAGACTTTTCATGTGACCCCACACATAAAAATCCATCGGTGTTAGGTCTGGGCTTCTCTTCATTTGTTGGGATAATTGTCATTGAGCCATGCACGAACACTTCCTCTGTAGTGAGCTGGGCAGCCATCGTGTTGAAAGTACATGTTCACAAACAAGTTTCAGCTTAAATGTGTGGATGGGTATAATTTCAAATTATTTGGTTGGGCCATTCTTCCTGTCAGATAATTTGAATGGCGAGGAATACGACAATTTTTTGCGGAACGATTTACCTAATTTGATGGAAGACCTACCTATTGGTTTGAGACAAAACATGTACTTTCAACACGATGGCTGCCCAGCTCACTACAGAGGAAGTGTTCGTGCATGGCTCAATGACAATTATCCCAACAAATGGATTGGAAGAGACGGACCGATACCTTGGCCGGCGAGAAGCCCAGACCTAACACCGATGGATTTTTATGTGTGGGGTCACATGAAAAGTCTCGTATACGACCAGATGACTCCTATCGAAAACGTGGATGTCCTAAGACAAAAAATAATTGATGCGGCTGACGAAATGAGGCGGCACCTCACAACCAGCGTTGCGAAAAGTAATTTAAGAAAAAGAATGAGAATTTGTGTTAGAAATAGGGGCGACCATATAGAACATGAATTATAATTAATAAAAAATATTAAATTGCAAGGTTTTTTTGTTTTATTTGTGTATTTTTCGTATTTTCACCTAGAACTAAAAATTTACCTTTTGCTACCCGAGCCCGCTTTAGGTGTCATTCTGTGTACAGTTTTCCTATTAACCTCCTACTATTATACCTTTTTTGATAGCTAAAAAGACGTAAAAGTTTTTAAAATAATTTGCAGAATAACTTCCATACATTTTTTTTTCTCTTTATTGATTTAAAGTAGGAAATACTTGGTAAAAATTCGTAATTTAGAGATATTAACAAGCCGCCATTTGAAACTGTTAGTAACTAGTTCAAATTTTTTTGATGATTTTTGATACTTGACATACAGACTAACTAAAAATAACCAAAAAATCGCACTCGAGAACCTGTAATAAAAAAAAATCGATATAAATGCAAAAAAAACATGTTTTTTTTAGAAAATCTTTAAACTTCAATATCTCGAAAACGGTTAAGTTTAGGACATCATGTCATAGAGTCAAATCAGTCAGAAACGACCTAAACTATAACGTCCTTAATTATCTAGGACGACTTTCCCT
>CM032450.1:66288899-66311399 GCA_019049505.1 Pachyrhynchus sulphureomaculatus | reverse complement strand
AGGATTTAAAATAAACTTTAGCATTAAAAACTTTAAAGGGCTTAAACTGTCACCAAAAATGAGGGTTTGAAAAGTCCGTATTTAATCAAAATAAGGATCAACTTCTGTTGTTCCCCCTGTTAACTTGTTTTTGTGTTTAATCTGGTCATTACTTCGTACAATGTTCTTGAATAGTATTCCGTTTTGATACACAATGTTACGAATGTCATGATACCGCTTTTATAATTAGCCAAAATACATTATTATAAAATTCCTAAAGCTATTAAAACTAATTATAGAATTTTAAAGTTGCAGCATTGTTTTATTACCTACTATGTTGGTATAATGTTTAAACTTCAAAACATACTTATTTACATTTTATTGTCAATAACAAAAATACAGTGCGCGACACTTGACCAATGACCAAAACCATATTTTTCGATTTTAGTCAATTTGTCTCTGTCGTTTATTACCACGATAATTCCAAATAAAATCAGATAAAATGAGTTGTTTTTGTCGTTGTTTTAAGTACTTCGACGAAATTTTGTGCGAATTCGTTAGGTTTTACAGTTTTTCAAATTTGTCCCGGAAAATGAGTAAAAGAAAGAATCGGACCAAAAGTTATTTATAAAAGAATGTTCTGCGTATACAGTCATGACGACCAATTTGAATTTCAGATTTTGGTCTAAACAGCAGAGACTCAATCCAGAATAACCCCAGATTAAAGATATGAGGAAAATTATCAGGTTTGTTGGGAATTTGCTGCTATCGGATTGATTTTGTGAGATTTCACTGCAATTGTTACACTTTTTTCGGTTTTGATTGGAATCAGTTAAACATGAGCTTAAGCTATGGTTGTATCGTGACGAAGGATAGGGGAAGATACTGGGAAAAAATAACTGTGAACAGATAGTGCATTCTCAGATCTACTGAGGTCGAAGAATTCGAATATCTAATTTTTTATTCTCTCCAATCTCAGCTTGTTTATTACAAAGGAAGAATTTTAATTATTTAATTTTCTCGGGCTTTTTTAGCCGTTGAGAGATGCTTATGCTTGAAGAATATATTGCCTTCCCCAAAATATATTTTTTGACAGTACAAAAGGATAAAAGCAGACTACTCAAACTCACAGATGTATCTTTAAGCTGAATAAGCACGATTTTAACTAAAAAACATAATTTGGTGGCAAACAAATCTGTAAGCAAATTTTAGTGTATTATTTACAAAACGGTACACGTTTGGCGTACAAAATCTGCTGATTGTATTGGCATATCATTCATTTTCCATAATCCACCCGTTATTGGATTAAATGTTTAATCAACTTTTTTCCGCTATATTTTATCCGAACCGAAATACACATACGTTGGAAGGTAGCCACGTCATTTTTTTTATTACAAATGATTTATCAAAAAGGGACTCAGTTGTAATGTGTTGTAATGTAAACCACAGGTATTCGGTGTTCATCAGGTTGAAAATTTGATTTAACATTTAAACAAATAACTTATCTTTATATATTATTTAACAAAGCGTTTAATTAAAAGGTGCTTATATATAAAATTCGAAATACTCAAAAGTGACTAATTAGTTGCTTTAAAAAACATAAGGTAAATAATTAGATTCTTTCAGCATTTAGGAATTGCAGCAAAATAAAAATGTTTTCGTATGGCATAAAACATTTTTTACTGAACTATAAAATTGTGTAAAATGGTGAAAGTCGGTGAAAAAATGTCATCCAGGAGGAAAATGAATATTAATTATGAAAGATAACGGTTAGAGCGGGAAAAAATGAACACGTTTCCGAAACTGAAAAAAAAAAGATTGTGGAAATGAAAACCGTATATCATCTTTTGATAATACTAACGACGATTGCATTGCGTTTGTTTTTAGTTAAAACAAATTATACGGGCACAGTCAAAAAATCAATTAAACTTGGAATTAAACTTTTAAAAAGCAACGTCGAATCGGTCAAACTAAAAATGGTAAATTTATATACATACATTAAAATAATGCCTGCTTTTTAGTGTTCCGTGCGGATCACTTCGGTGTCTCTCCGTCTGTCTGTCACACCAGATTTTCTCCGGAACTATTTGACATAGAAAGTTGACATTTGGTACTAATATAGGAATTGATGGCCTCATCGAAGCCCTCTGGTTTTGTAAGTTAAGTTTTGACTTAAGATGTTAGTTTTTGGGGGGTGAAATCGGAAGTGAAAAGAAAATTTTTTACCAGGTCATCGAATGAGGTGTCAAATGAAAGCTTGTAAAAACATGAGTTCAAAATATATATAATATAATTCTTGCGCATACTTTTCTTTGTATTATTTTTAAAAAATAGCGAAAAATCGTCAGGGTGTAGACAGAACGAAAATTATCACGAATGCATTATCTTTAATAATTTATCTGGTATATAAAAAACAAGAATTTCAAGGTCATCAGTTTTCAGCACAGACAGGAAAAAAAAAACTTTATTAAAAACTTATTTGGGGTGTGTTTTGTGAAGTCATTGGTCATTTTATACCTCTCTCTAATTGCGCAAGTCCAACTTGCACTTGACCGGTTACTTAAAATATTTTGCTTTTAGAATACAAATGCCTGAGATTCTTCGATTAAAAATGTCGTGTCTAGAAATGGAACGGCACATCACATAGCTCCACTTGCTCAAAACATCGTAGGCTCCTTTAACAAAAAGGGCAGTAATGCTCATATGTCAGTGACATCTGAAGAAGTAAGGAGCAAGTGCTAATTCATTCAGTTTAGTTTTCCCCTTCACCTAAAAAAATTGCTCCAATCATTCATCTCTGACCGAAAATATAGAGCCAAAGTAGATAGTATAATTTCACAGAAGATAGCGAGAGTCGAAATTCCTCAAGGCTCTCCTCTGGAACCACTGCTGTATAATATCTGTAACATAGATATTTCCAAAGCAGAACACACTAGCCCGATATTGTTTACCGAAGGCACTACCATTTCTACGTCAGGAAGAAGGCGTAAGGCAAAATCCAGGGTCACCTTCATAAATTAGTTCGATCACTAGCAAAAGTTACCCCAGACAAGGCTCAAGCCACTCTCTTCTCCAGGTCGACTAAGATTTTGCTCACGGTCACTTGATCCTGCTGGTAGTATCTCGACCCACACTGCTGGTATGGTAAAACCAGACTGTAGTTGTGACAGTTAAAGAGCTTTAATATCAAGGCTCTACCCTTAAGCTATTTTTTTTTGACAGCGTGCACAAATAGCAATTCACATTATCCTCGAATCACTGGTTATACTCGGTGGAAACATCAGTTTTCTTGAACAATTCACTCCTAGAGAATGGAGTTATTTAATTCAAAAAAAAATCTTGAAGAGGGCGAGGCAAGTGGAGTGACAAATTAAACCTCATACGGGGAAATCTATGCAGCTACGAGACTGGTTTGAAAAGTCCGTGCAAAGTCCGAGAGATGGCACCACCGGCGCGTATCGAGGTCATGTTTAGTTAGTAGCATCTCTTGAATGAACGCACACCAAGTTTCAGCCATATTGGTCTATTTCTTTGTGTTTGGCATTCGTGTGAATCAAGAAAGTCGAGTGATTTTCAAGAAATGGACGAAAAAGAATTTCGTGTGGTGATTAAACATTACTTTATGAAAGGCAAAACGCCTCAGGAGACTAAAGAGAAGCTTGATAAACATTATGGTGACTCTGCACCTTCGATTAGAACAGTTTATAAGTGGTTTCAAAATTTTCGGACTGGCCATATGGGCACAAGTGACGCTGAACCTTCTGGACGGCCTGTGGAGGTTACGACTCTAGAAATCATTGATCAAATCCATGATATGGCGATGGATGACAGAAGAGTTAAGGTGCGTGAGATTGCTAGTGCTGTGGGCATCTCGACTGAACGGGTACATAATATTTTGCATAAACATTTGGACATAAGAAAGCTATCCGCAAGATGGGTGCCGCGATTGTTCACGCTTGACCAAAAACGGAATCGTGTGAAGTGTTGCAAGGATGGTTTGCAGCTGTTCCAGAAGAATCCGGAGGACTTTAAGCATCGTTTCGTCACTGTGGATGAAACATGGATACATTACTATACTCCTGAGACCAAACAACAATCTAAACAATGGGTTACCAAGGGGGAATCTGCACCAAAAAAGGCGAAGACCGTTCCTTCGGCCGGAAAGGTTATGGCGACTGTCTTTTGGGATTCGCAAGGGATAATCCTCATCGACTATCTGAAAAAGGGTAAAACTATTACAGGTGAATATTATTCATCGTTATTGGACCGTTTGAAAACCGAGCTGCAAGAAAAACGCCCGCGATTGGCCCACAAGAAAGTCCTTTTCCATCACGACAACGCACCAGCACACACCTCAGCAGTTGTGGTCGCAAAATTAATGGAAATAGGATTCCAACTCGTTTCACATCCCCCTATTCTCCAGACTTGGCTCCCTCAGACTATTATTTGTTCCCCAATTTGAAGAAATGGCTGGCGGGACAAAGATTTTATTCAAACGAGGAGGTGATTGCAGACACTAATGGATATTTTGCAGACTTGGACAAATCCTATTATTCGGAAGGGATCAACAAACTAGATCATCGTTGGACGAAGTGTATAAGCCTAAAAGGAGACTATGTCGAAAAATAAAAAAGGTTTACCCCAAACACATAAGTAGTTTTTATTTTTGCACGGACTTTTCAAACCAGCCTCGTATATCATTGTAACCATTCCTAAGTACCTGGTCAGTCTTTAATTTCAGATAGATATCTTGAAAATTCAATTTTCCTGAATTTTGAAGTAACCAAAATTGAAATAACGAAAACCAAGTACTGCTTATCCTGACTAATAAGAATTTGTTTCAATTTCCATTTATTACCTCAGTCTCGTGCCTATGATTAACGTTGTCACATATAAATTTCTTCCTTTTCGAGTTTTTTTAAAAAATATTTTTATAAATTAACGGGATTTTCAACTTAAAAAATCAAAAAAAAACGGCTGTTAATATAATAATAATAATAGTAGTTAATAGAATATCATCAAAGACCCAACTATTACAGAAGATAGATGCACGAAATGCCACCAGCAGAAAGAAACGATCGAACACATAACAAGAGGAAGTAAAATATTAGCCAGAACAGAATACACAGCCAGACATGATTCAGCTGCAAAAGTAGTTCACCAAGCACTAGCCACAACATACCAACTCATAGAAAACACAGATCCCTAATACAAATACACACCAACATCCATACTTAAAAATAAAGATTACAAGCTCTACTGGGACATCAGTATCCATACGGATACAACTTTTCAGTGCAAAAAAGAAAAAGTCACCTATCTAATTGACATAGCTGTCCCCAACGACAGAAACATCCAAACGAAATACACGAAAAAATCTCCAAATACACAGACCTTGTAACAGAAATAAAAAGGCTATGGAAAAAAGAAAAAGTCATCATTGTCCCCCTCATCATATCAGTCACAAGCCTTACACCAATAACATTCAGACCACACTTAGTACAATTAGAACTCAACACAAACATACACAGAAACATTCAGAAGTTTGAAAACATGTAACATTGTCAGGTCATTCCTTAACACACAATGATAATAGCGTTTGTGCTCAATTGGCTTGGGCTCGTCAGCAAACATGGAACCACATTGACCAAATGTGAGAAAGAAGACCTTTTTTGTGATAATAATACATAGTTAATATTTCCCCAAAGTATATTTCTGTTTCAACCAAATATACCTAACAAGAATTTAAAATAATAGTTAATTTATTTTTGCAAAGCTTAATAAGTAATTTCTGATCAGTAAAAAAATTACCCAGAAATAAGTCCACTGTACCCATATTTTTTGTATTGTATCGTAATATATATATATATATATATATATATATATATATATATATATATATATATATATATATATATATATATATATATGTATTTCTATAGAACGATTGAAGGTAGAACAAATTTAGGATGTTTATTATCTCCAATATAAAGTAACTTTATAAAGCATTTGACAGTGTTAACATAAAGTACGACACTCTAATAACAAGCACCAAAAGCATGTAAAAAAACTGTTGTTCTTATGTACACATCAACACAAAAAAGTAACTGAATTAACGGCATTATTACACCTGAATTACGTACGATATTACAAAATTCACGAAAGTAAAATGCAAGATACCGACCTAGATTGCACATATACTATTCATAAGGAATAATCAGCTGGCCAATAATAGCGAGCCTTAAGCAGGGAGTGGATAAAGAATCGAGAATAAAAATAAAATTTTCAATTAAATGTTCGTTTTGATTATCGTGGAAGAAATTTCGTTATATAACTAATATATATATATATATATATATATATATATATATATATATATATATATATATATATATATATATATATATATACACATACTATTTTTAGTAACATAGTATCCAGTGCCGTAATTTAGATATTTCAAATACATTATAAGAAAAAAAAACAACCAGAAAAGGTTTCTACAATGTTAGAGAAGACGTTAATTTGTAAAATTAAAATTTTTTTCTTAGTGACATCTGTTTCTGTATAAGATTTCTGATGTATATACGTATATAAATTTGTAACTAATTATGTAGATTCATTAAAACAAAACTTTTTGACTTAACATTTTAAACATTCAAAGGAAAGATTAAAAAGAAAATATTTTAGTGCACTTTGTCTGCACTCGGAAGTTTAATATGATATTAAACAGTGAAAATTTGGCCTTAGATTTGCTCTTAAGGTACCTTCATACATAACTGAATGTTAACACGTATTTAATTAATTTCATTATTCTCTAAATAATAATTTCTTCCATGTAGAAAGTTAAATAATTCTAAACTAATTGACATGGTGAAAATATATTATGTTTTATATAATTAATGTACTAATTCTTTAGTTTATGGTATACCTGGTAGGTAAATAGTAATTCAGTAAAGAACGGTGGATAAGTCTAACAAGTGCTTTTTCCAGTATAAAGTCAGAATTTATTCCCTATCACCACTTTTAGTATAAATTCTTCGTATCATCAACTTATATACTTGGGCCCTCTATGAATCAAATGTTGAACTCAGTCTGGTAAAACTACCAATGGCGATCTAACAACAAAAAAATATATGTTTTTGAGCCGTCTTACCGCTAGAAGAACGTGGCGCTGTTTTCTTATTTTATTTTAAGGTTATTATTGAGAACTGATCAACGAATGTTTTTAGTTTTAGGATTCAAATTAAACTACTTGGTCGATATATTCGAGAAACTAAATACCTTAACTCGTCAACTCCAAGGAACGAGTACACATATATTCGATACAAGTGATAAAATTAATGCTTTTTTGTAGAAAATTGAAATTGTGGGGCAGAAATGTAAAGCAAAAAAACCTGGAAATGTTTGCAAATGTGGGTGAATGTGTTAAAACATACGAGGCTGAAGAACAACATGTGAAAGTTGTTCTAGTAACCTTGAAAATCATCTAGCCATGTTGACAAAGAATTTTAAAAATTATTTTCTTACTGATGACAACTTGGTAGCAAGTTATGAGTGGGTTAGATCCATTTCAAAATACTCCCGAAGGGCTCTCAACTTCCAAAAAAGAAATCTACGTAGACTTCACGGCAAGTAACGAAATCAAAAGACAATTTAATAATAAATCACTTTTTGGATTTCGGACAGGGATGAATGATGAGTTGTCTGCACTGAAAACAAGAGCATTTCGTATACTATTACCATTTTCAACATCCTACCTTTGTGAAACCGAATTTTATATGGTGGCTGCTTTGAAAACAAAATATAGATCTCAACTAAATATAGAAAAAGAACTCGGAGTGTCTATTTCTAATATTACACTATCCTTCAAAAATCTTTGCTTTGCAAAACAGGCCCCAAGGAAGTCACTAATAATTATTAAACTATTTTTTATTATGTTAGAATGTATTTTGTTTTTCTTTACTTTCAATAAATTATATCAAATGTTTTTAATGAATGTTTTTAATAATAATTTCTTTTCGATACGCTCGCGCCCCCCAATAGTGTAATCACACCCCACAGGTTGAGAATTGCTGTTTTAGGTACATTTTGTAACTGCTTTATGGCAGGCCAGTAAAGGGCTTTCTAACATGAAAAACAACCAATAAGGAGGCTTTAAACAAGGTTTTAAAATGCCTTAATTTTTTTTACTTGGTACACAGTTTAATGTTTTAGCCAATATTTATAATTATTTACTGCTCTATTTCAGGTTAATCTAAAATCACCTATGTAGCTCATTTAATTAAAAAGAATAAGTTTTCTTTCAGATATCTAAAATATAAAAAGAAATCCTTAACTTCAACTAACCCTGATCATGTTAATAAGCACTTCAAATTCCCTTTTTCTTGACCAGCAAAAGCTGATGATGTGGAGAAACAACTGTAGTATTGCTGCTTAATCCAGTTATAGAATTTTTAGGATTTGTGAAGAGCATTTGCTGCATCTCAATTTAAAAAAACCTGTCAATATAAGGCTTGTTTCAAATGCAGTGTAAATGCCAGATTTTCATACAAATAATTCAAAGGATCTAATCAAAATCATAATATAAATAATAATAAAAAATATTCTTTTCTCTCTGAACCACCATGGCATTTTAAGTAAATGTGGGATAAGCAAAAAATATTCAACAAGGAAATTAAAGAAAGCTCTAGAACAGGAAAAAAACTAAAATTAAGAATCTCAAAGAGTTACATAATAATGTTTTTTTGCAATATATTGAAGATAAATGAGAATTAGTAAAAAAACCTTATGTTAATTGTCGCACTAATGGAAATAAAGAATTTGCCTTTTCAGTATATAAATGAACACTCCAGCTTTGCCAATACTTTTTTGGGGTTTTTGAATTACCTACGTCTAGAACAATAAACTTAATTCTTGCTAAAGTTCATTTTACAACAGATATAAATAAATCAATTATAAATTTATTAAAATATAAATCAAGTTTTAATTTTATGTAATCACACATAGCTTAAAATATAATTTGTATAATTTTAATAAAAAACACAAAAAATGGCGGCGCAAAATTTCCAAAGAACTTAGTTTACTAGGGTATCAATCTTTTCTTTGAATAAAGGAATTCTGATTATATCAAGAAACTGATTTTTAATTAGCGAAGTTGTAAAACGCGGTAACGTCATCTTCTCACTTTTTTGTTTAAATCAATGTCATTTGATGGATTTTTTTTTTTAAATCTTTCGTTCAAAGACAAGAGTGATTCTTTAGTAAAATAATTTCTTTGGACATTTTGACTTTAGATGATCCAACTCCCAGTAATCGTGCACACGGCAATAATCCTTAAAAAAAAGAAATCGCAGGGAAGCGCGTGCAAAGCCGCCATTTTTTTTTAATTAAAATCTCACAAATTGTATTTTAAGGAAAGTATCTATAATATACAGAAAACTCAACGTCTGTCTGTCTGCCCGTTAGCGCGCTTATAACTCGAGAACCACTTATCCAATTCACTTTTTTCTTTTTAACTCATGCATGTGTTCTCTGACCAGGTTTTAGTATATATTTTGTTATGTTAGGTAATATAAACAGTGACGATAATAGTGGATTAAATCGGAAAAAAGTTTACCGCCAGCGCGCTCTCTTGCAAAAAAAAAAACTTAAACAAGTTATTAGTTAAAATAAAAACCTGATTTCGTAATCCTAAGTAACCCTGCTGTCGATCACAATTCAAACTAAAACTAATTGTGCTAAGCGCCTGTGGGAAAAAATATTTTTGCAAGTATGTGTATTATATATATATATATATATATATATATATATATATATATATATATATATATATATATATATATATATATATATATATATATATATATATATATATATATATATATATATTTGGAAAGCATTTTCTTTGATCTCTTATGCCTTATATCATCTTTTTGTTAAGGTTTTTTGGCTTTAGTTCTGTTATGATCAATGATAAGATAAGTGTATGTCATTTTATGGTAACGTAAAATAGACATTTAATAGTTAAAACCCTTGTTAACTATTATAGGACATGCAACTTTTGAAACTGTAAGTCAATACATAAAAGTATGAAAGAACAAAAATAAAACATTTACCTTGAAAGAGGCGTTTTTTCTAATGAAATGTACATTAACACATTAAAATATTATCACTATTCACAAGCACTACGCGCACATTCGCGGATACCGAAATACTGAGTTTATATTAACAACGTACCAAGATTGTTCGTCTTTTTCGTTAACTGACCGTGTTTTTTTTGAATTTCGATCGACTCCAGAATTTCTCGTTTTTTTTGGTTTGTTTTTGTTTTTAAACTTTTTGGGTCATTGGAATTTTGAAGGTATGTTTATCTTTTATTTCATCTACGGTAAGATCTCTCTGCTTTTTAACCATTCTTGTTATGCTGTAGTCGGTTTTCCAAATATTGCCTTTTTTGGCCGATATATTGTATATATAGCTTGACAATCGGTACAGATTGTCTCATATACGACATTGCTTTTTTTATTCTTACGTGTCGTTGTTAGTGTTCCCTACTAAACACTTATGGGATCACTTCGGTGTCTGTCCGTCTGTCTGCCTGTTTACACCCGATTTTTCTTTAAACTATTTGACATAGAAAGTTAAAATTTGGCGCAAATATAAGAATTGATGGCCTAATCAGGACTGTGTAGTTTTAAAAATTAAATTTTGACTTGAGGGGTGTAACTGGAAGTGAAAACACGAGTTCAAAAATATATATGATGTAGTACTTGCACACACTTTTCTTTGTATTATTTTTAAAAGAATGGCTAAAGACCCCTGTCCACCGACCCTATCTCGAAAAGTACTTATCAAAAAATTTTGACAAATTTTTGGATAGTCTCCATAAAATGTAGGTTGAGCGAAAATTATCACGAATGCATTACGTTTGATAATTTACCTAGTATAAAAAACAACTATTAGACCGCCAGATTGGTGAAGGTTTATTTTGTCGAAAGTTGTGGATTGAACCGGGAGTGAGAGATACTGCTTTAAACATTAAGAACTGAGTAAAATAATTTTATTTTATTTATTTATTATTAAACCAATATTTAGGGAGTAAATATTTTATTTTGAACGTTTACCACTAGCTGCTAGATTGAGTTAGATTAATTTATTGGCTATTAAATAGCTAAGATGCTGTGACTATTATACATTATTGACTAAGAAAACACGTGGAAATACATATGGGATCTTAAAATCTGAGAGACCTAATTAGCTTAGCCTAGGTAAGGATTTTATTTTATTTTAAAAGTAATCACAGCACGGGACAATAATTGCGCAGTGCAAGTCCATCTTGCACTTGATCAGTTTGTTTTAGTGTTCCGTACGGAACACTTATAAAAAATTTTATTTTAAAAGCAACGTACGGAATACTAATTGCGCAAGTTCAACTTGTTACCGGTTATTTATTTTAGTTTAGAGTACTTTTCTCAAAGTAAATTGTAACCTTTATGGCAGACAGTAACATTATATTTTTGGAAAAGATTTTTTAATTGCATGATATACTGTATTTTTAGATTTGAGAAAGGTCCATTGGCCAAAACGTTATCGGTAAAATGCCTGATATAAACTAGTATTATTATTTATTATAACAGATGTAAAGCCAAGAAACCTTAACGAAAAAAACATTTAAGTAATATTCACCTACAGCTATCGTAAATTAAAAAAAATCTATTTACGGACTTAATTTTGCACCTAACTAATATATATATATATATATATATATATATATATATATATATATATATATATATATATATATATATATATATATATATATATATATATATGTATATATATATATATATATATATATATATATATATGTATATATATATATATATATATATATATATATATATATATATATATATATATATATATATATATATATATATTTCTTATTGTAACATAGCAATTAACCAATAAAATCGGTAAACCTGCTATAATTTTATTGGAGTCATCATTTTACAGTAGAAAAGCTTAAAAAGAAATAGAAATATCTTTCAAAAAAATAATTGTTGTAAGAAGAGAACAGAAATATACAGATATCCTTTTTAAAGTTTTCATTTCTTAGTGTAAAATAGAAATCAACCAACAAAATCTGTAAAGTTTCTATGATTTTATGATAGTCATTATTTTACAGTAAAAAAATAATATTTTTCAAACAAATAATTGAGGTAAGAAAACGGAAACTCTTTTAAATATTTAGAAGATTTTGAACGATCATGTTTTAAAAGTTTTTAACAGACTTCTCGCTCCTTACCGGTTGCCTAGTACTTGAACTAACCTATTTTGAGCAAGCAACTTTCCTAGCTAGGGAAGTATTCCGAGGTAATTTAAATTTCTAGTAGCTCCTCAAATACTGACTATGAATACGAACCTACATGTTTTCTAGTGGTTCGAAGGCTAGATGCTTTGAAATATCATTTACTATGAAATAGAAATCTGAAGGAGAGGTCGGGATAGCCTCGTACTACACTCCTGGTTTACTAGCACTTGTTTAACTGGTTCATTCAACGGAAAACGCCTTATTGGTTGTATGTCTAAGTAGGTGTCAGTCTTGACAACTATAGGTTTTAGGAAGTAGATTAGGATTTATTCTAAAGTTAAACGTATAACGAAAAGTAAAACGTTTTCATAGTTTACTAAATGTTGACGAAATACACGTGAGTCACTAAATATTAAAAATCGTTTTTTTAACAGACATGGTGAAACATTTATTAATATTACATAACCTTTAGCTGGGAATATTGTCATTATTAAGTATTATAAAAGGATTTGCATGTCTACGATAGTGAAAGTAAAAGAAAATGTCGATGTCGCATTCCATATTGAATCAAATAATAATACAGGTTCTAATCAGCAGCTGAATGGTTCGAAAAACAACAGTTCTACTATGAAGAGTCACTCTAATGGAAACAATACGTTTTCGTTATTTAGTCATATTAAATATCAGCATCTCTTAGCTGGAGTATCAGGTGGTGCTATTTCCACCCTAATATTACATCCTTTAGACTTAATGAAAATAAGATTTGCAGGTAATGAATTTTAATTTATGTAGAATTGCTGACAAATAGAACGTACATCTTGGGCACATTCAGTTAACTATTCTGCAATATTGTTCCAAACTTCCGAGAGAGTATGTATATGTACGTAAAAAAAAATCGGTTAAATACTGATTGTCATTTTTTATCACAATAAATCGAAAAAGTAATCTATATTAGCTTATTTATAATATAATAAAAATTTTAAATTCCTTCCACACATGATCATCCAGAGAGGGTTTAATTGTAGGGTGTTTACTATTATTATGTTATGATGCTGCTGAATTGTACATGCCTTGTACTAGAATCTGCTCAGGATGTATGTTTTATATATCCACGACTGTACTTTTTTAGTAAGTATTATGATAAATTTAATGATGGTGTCTAACTTTTTAGTAAGTGATGGTAGGACTGCTCTTCCCCAGTATAATAGTTTATCAAGTGCCTTTTATACAGTTGTACGCCAAGAAGGAGTTAAAGGCCTATATAGAGGAGTAGCCCCTAATGTTTGGGGCTCTGGAAGTGCTTGGGGCTTTTATTTTCTCTTGTAAGTTTTTGTTAAGGCACAGTTAATTAATAAAATAAGGCATATTCAAAACTAGATTTTTGTCATTGTCATTAATAGATCTCTATGATGATTATTATGGAATACCTATAATATTGACACATTTGTCCAGAAAAGTTGTCAGTAACTTAAAATTAATTTTCTTATAGAATTTTTTGACAGTTTCATTGAATATTCATATGAATGTAATATTATTTATGTACCAAAATTATATATAGATATTTCGTCAAAATTATTTTTTTCTTGTTTCTCTCGCATTTACTCCTTATACCAAATAAAGAAAAAACATTGGCAATAATAATTGTGAACACATCATACTTATATCAGTAATTTATAAATTGTCATTTAACAGGACTTTTATTATGAATCTGAAAATTTTTTTTTTTCATAACATAGTTTTTCGAGTTATATACCTTTTAGGCTGAAAGTTTCTGACTCAGAATTATCAGTATTGACCTATAACCTGGAGAAAATTAAATGAAAGAATTATGGAGCAATTTTAGGCAATTCTCGTCAGCTCTAAATACATAGGGAGTTTAATGCTGGGAGTAAAACCAGTAGATATTAAAATTAAAACTTAACCCATTTACCTAAGGCAACTTTAAGTATTTTAACGAGATACCATATTTATATTTTTTGTGATTCGACTAAAATTTGTTAAACATTTTTATATATACAACACTACTTCCTAAAACTTAACAGTTCCCCAGACACATATTAAAATGGAACTAATTAGTGTTTATATGTTGTATATATTATTTAGATAATCCACTGGTGAAGAAACTGGCTTCTAAGTCAATAATAAAGTAACGGTTGTCAAACTAACTCAACAGAAGCCACAATATAAAGAAATCATAAATATTCAGAAATGAATTTAGGCTCATCTTTACTTTATTAAAGTCATTGTAAATACTGTCGACCCTTCTTTTATGGTTTTAGCCCTAATTCTTTATTTTAATAGATGTCCTGTTGTACTGTGTAATGATTCAGATTTATTTGCTAGAGCTGGTAGGATATTCAAATGAGTCAGCTATACTTTGCCTACCCTGTATAAAAGTACAAACTGTTTTTGCCAAGGTTGGTTTTTATATTTAATGGCACCAAAACATTTTACTTTATTATTTTAGTGTTGAATAAATTTATTCTATTTATAGCAGACCATTTTTTATTTAGAAATTTTAAACCATACAAGTATGTCCAGTAAATGTACGCTTATACTTTTTTTTAGTTATAACTCCATAAAAAATTGGATTCAAAAAGGAGATAGCCAGTACCCTTTGGGTCCCAGTTTACATATGTTAGCTGCTGCGGAAGCTGGGGTGTTAACTTTGCTAGTAACAAACCCAATATGGGTAGTAAAAACCCGATTATGTTTGCAGTATGGAATAAAAGGTGCTGTACCCAGAGATGTAAATACTTTCTACAATGGAATGGGCGATGCTTTCATTAAAATTTATCGAGCTGAGGGAGTGCGTGGCTTATACAGGGTCAGTCTGCCAGCCATGGCAAAAATCACAATATTTAAGACAATATTAGAGAAAAAGTGATGGTAGGTAGGGGATTTGCAGTTTCCTGATCTGCTGTTTGTAGGGTTTCGTTCCTGGAATGTTTGGTGTTGTACATGGAGCTATTCAGTTTATGACATACGAGGAGATGAAGGCTTTTTACAATAAATATAGAAAGTTGCCTCATGATAGTAAACTGGTAAGTAATTACTACAAGATTTATACATAATCAGTAGTAATTGGTTAATAAAAAAAAAGACACTATTGTGGAAGGGAAAAGGACAAATTTTAAAGGAGGTGATCAAAAAAACTCCCAATTTTATTATTTACCAAGTAAAAATAAAATAGTAACAAATTAATTCATAAACAAAAAAGGTTTATTCTACAGAGTTTTTTTTTATGTTAACTTTACTTTGTGCAATTTCTGTTTTTATATTTTGCATTCTTACAGATCAAGAGTACAAAAGTTGGAGGATCTTCTTATATTATTTTAAGACATATTATAACAAACAAATGCTAGCAAATTTTTTCAAAATTAACTCGCTATATATTCCCTGACCATTTAATATCTTGTGATTTCTAATATACCATGTGTGATATTTTTAGTGTCCCATATGGAACACTTATAAGATCTCTTTGGTGTCTGCCTGTCCATTGAAAGTTAAATTTTTAGTTAGTTTTGGAGGGTGAAATTGGAAGCAAAAAATAATTTTTTTTACCAGATCATCGAGTGTGGTATCAAATGAAAACTCGTGAAAACACGAATTCGAAAATATAAGATATATAATGTAATACTTGCGCACATTTTTCCTTATATTATTTTTAAAAAATTGCCAAAAAATCGCTGTTCCCCCCTTATCTTGAAAAGTACAGATCAAAAAATTTTGAACAAACTCTGGAATATTCTCCACAGGGTGTAGATTGAACTAAAATTATCACGAGTGCATTATCTTTAATAATTTATCTGGTATATAAAAAAAAGAGAATGAAGAAATAAGTTTGCTGTCATCTGCAAAGTTGTAGATCGTATTCCTGGTCCTTTCCAGCAGATCGTTAATATAAATGAGGAAGAGAGTAGGGGACAGTGGAGCCTTGGGGCACACCGACGTTGATAGTGAAGGTGTTAGAAAGAAATCCACCGACTGCCTGTCGTAAAGAGCGCGTTCTGAGGAAACACGAGAGCCATAAACAGAACTTTTCAGACAGACCATAAGAATGCCAGTGAATGATCCATCGTACCAAACACGGTTGGATATATCAAATGCAACTGCTCAAGATTCTCCAAAGTGTTTAATTGCGTTGCTCCAGACATATGTTAATATAAGTTAGAAGACCTCTTGATTTGTGCTTACGACAGCTATATTGATTGTCACGTATAATTTACAATCCTTCAAGGTATTTTAAAAGTTGCTGATTGATAGCCTTTTCCATGATTTTCGATATTATTGAAAGCAGTGCAATTGGTCGGTAGTTGTTTGGCAAGATCTTCTTGCCTTTTATGGATATCTCCTGAATTGTAGCATATTTCCAGCAGGAAGGAAATATTCTCTTTCTGTAAGATAGGTTGAAAAGTGTGTTTTCAGTACTAGGGCAGGTATTTCGTCAGCCCAGAAGATTTTTTGGTGTGTAGCTACATTAAAATACGTTTTAATGATTACTGTCTTAAAGAAGATGATATTAAATAGTATATCTGAGAACGGCAAGAAAATACCTCCAAAATGATTTTTCATTTAAAAAAAGTTTTTTATATCTTGTTTTAAAAATAAAACATAATACTTCTCTAATAAAGCAAATTCTAATACATGAAACTTTTCTTTATTGTAGACAACTGGGGAATACATAGGATTTGCTGCTATTAGTAAATTGATAGCGGCAGCTTCAACTTATCCTTACCAAGTTTTAAGGACAAGGTTACAAGATCAACATCATAGTTACAAAGGAACATGGGATTGTATGACTAAAACTTGGAATTATGAAGGAACTCGAGGATTTTATAAAGGACTAGCACCATATTTATTGCATGTCACTCCTAATATATGTCTAGTCATGCTTATTTATGAGAAATTTACCAATTAGATAATTTTTAAATATTTATTTCTAGTTAAAACGTATTGAAAGAAGAAGGATACCTGACTGTAGAGCACAAGATATTTTTGGATTAGAATTTAAATGTCCAGTATGTTCCTTTTGCGAGATCTTTTTCCTAGAATCTCAAATACACCTACCATAATATTGCCTAATATAAAGAAGGTCATTTTAGTTAAATTTATTGGCAGAGAATACTTGCTGTTTTAAGTATTGTATGTACCAATCCACCATCTCGCTGTACTCCAGCGACTTGACCTTTTCTGCACCTAAGTTTGTAGGGGAGCCCTCTTTTTTAATTTTATAAGTACTATCACCGCCTGAAGTTTGAAATATGCTTTTTCTACCCTCTGTGTAATAAGGGCAACATATTTAATTTTTCTCTTCTTCTGAATATCTGTTTAATCTCAAAAACGCATGCAGCGGGTTTTATACTTACAATCTCTGAATGTACATAAGGGTATTCTTCACATAACATAATTCTTCATAAACCACAGAGGTCAAACAAAAAATGTGAATGGTAGGTTGTATAGGATTACAAGATCTCACAAATATAGCAGTTTTACAGGATATTAGATTAGATTTTAAAAAACAGTTAAAAATATGTAAACCAACTATAACTGCCTAGATTTATCTTTGATACAAAAATCATTTTGGAAATTGTGGTAGTTCTGATATGCTAATTATCTCGGTTATTATTGGAGAGGGTATTCATAAAATAAGTTTTTTTAGTTTACTAGAGAAATTTGCGTTCATAACACTGTCTTTAAAACTTCGCCATAAAACTTATATACAGTATGATTCATAAAATTTAGGAATACATATACAATAAATACTTGGCTCCAACTCCAAATTTTATAATATGATTAATATTTTTACAGCATTTTAAGCAAGTCGGTACAGTATTGGCGAAGGCAAAATAATGTAATAGAATTGAAATGTTTGTTTCATATTGATGCTCAGAAAATCTCTACAAGTATGTCTTTGTATGAAGCCGAAATCTTTGTTTCTTGTGTAGATAACACTTTAGCCACCACCGTTGCCTTTTTTTTGGTTTTAGACTTTAACAGTACCCACTAAGACCTGCGTTATTACAAAGTTTCGGTCAATTTAATCAAGATCGCTTTCATTCTAATATATTTCGAGTTTTTAGAACAAATGGCAACCGATTTAATCTTCAAACCTAGTTTAAATTTTTTTTCAGCACAGTATTTTGTCATTTTGTATCTTGTAAATTTCAAAATATGGAGGAAAAATAAAACTGGACCTAATTAAATTTGTTCTATCGCAACTGGCGTAACAGTAAATTTGCTCTAGTAAATCAATGTCGGCGAATGGAAACACGAGGTTCCTGTCAATGTAAAATTGGAAACCGAGAACCTATAAACATTTGATTGTTTAGTCAAGGCATCATTCTTATCACTTATGTATATCTAAGTGCATTATTTATTTTTTAAATAATTTAATAATTAAAGCAACAAAATCACATGGATTGTAGACTTAGAGTTTTTTTTCTTATATAAGCAATAAAGTATCCTAATTCCATTGAAATAGTGAGTAGCCAACATATCAAAATTATGGGCTTGTAAAATTCTTATTGAAGTATTTACCGTTAATAAATTATTTTTATATTGGAAACTGTATGGATTCATTTTATGATTATTTTGTATCTATTAATATAAAAATGACACAATATATTAAGTATTTTCATATGGTGAAATCGGTGGGTTCATCATAGCGTCCTACAATCTCAAAATAGCGGCCCGCCACACCATAAACATATCAAATTACTATTCAGTCTTTACAATTATTTAACACATGCATACTTTCCCTAAAACCTGGTTAGTTGGCAGATAGATATCACTTTTGTATGGAATATAATGTAATCTAAAGTTGGTATCTACAACACAGGAAACAATTCCCAATGTCTATGAGTATATCAATGGTTTGATACACATGGTGAAGGAACCAATATTTTGTGAGCGATAACGATTCATCGGTCTTTTTTTTCTAAATTTTCTACATGTATATATATATATATATATATATATATATATATATATATATATATATATATACATATGCATATACATATACATTACATACACATATATATATATATATATATATATATATATATATATATATATATATATATATATATATATATATATATATATATACACATATACATATACATATACATACACATACATACATATATATATATATATATATATATATATATATATATATATATATATATATATATATATATATATATATATATATATATGTATATATATACGTATATATATATATTTATATACGTATATATATACGTATATATATATATACGTATATATATATATACGTATATATATATATATACGTATATATATATATACGTATATATATATATATATATATATATATATATATATATATATATATATATATATATACATACGTATATATATACGTATATATATATACGTATATATATATATATATATATATATATATATATATATATATATATATATATATACATACGTATATATATATACGTATATATATATATATATACGTATATATATATATATATATATATATATATATATATATATATATATATATATATATATATATATATATATATATGTATATGGGTGATTCCACAAAAGTTGGGTAAAATTCGTCCAAATCTTGCCATACGTGTTTTTAGATACTAAATCAAAAACTTTTTTGTAAATACAGTGCATATAATAATATACTTTTAATATCTAAAGGGGCCAGTCACTTTACTAGGTATTTAAAGAGAAATTTGTGTTTTTCTGAAATCTCTGTTCTAGGGACTGACGGGTTGTGCTAGGGACTGATGCCATACATTTATTACACAATAAAACCCCATTTTGTCTTACATAATTAGTATTTATTTGGAAAATCTCACTCTTATCTTGTTCATTCTTATATATTTATTCCAAAATGCAATCAAATTAGAGACAAATCAGTCTTTAGGTAAATTATCTTAGATAATCTCTCTTACCAACAATAATAACAGTACCATTACTTAAAAATCACTTGAGATCACGTTACTAAACATACCTTGTGGTATGATACTCGTATCTTACAAAACATAATACTATTATAACAAAAATATTTTTTTCTTATAAATAATTGTACTTTAAAAACACAAAATTGCAGTCTTATTTTTCCTATAATTAAATAGAACAATAATCAAAATCTAGAACACGTAGTTACTTGTCTTACTTTTCATACACATTGACTGGCTTGTTAAATTTATAAAATTTATTTTTTTTTTCTTAATTACTAATGTAGGAACTGGCAGTTTCTCTATCACGTCTTCGTAAGGCACGTCAGCGACATCATTGTCATTGAGCTTGAACTCTGTCCCATCTTCGTTACAAACTTGAAGAAATGCAACTGTCAGCTCTCCATCGTCATCGTCATAATTAGAGCAAATCGCAGCGTACCGGTATTCTTTTTTTCTCACAATAAACTTGACTAAAACATAATCTCCTCTAACATAGTTTGTTTTAGTTATTTCTTGCCAGTCTCGACTTGTGCTTGCTAGTGGTATATCATCTTCGGAATCTGAGAATACCGCAGATACTTGAAGTCGATTTGGATTGGTCTGGTATTGTAAAATCCCTAATTTATAATGGTTACAGGCGTAATCACAGAAACAACTCAGTGAATTCATTTCAAGTTTATTCGGAATGAAAACATTACCCCTCACTTGGTGTACCAAGAGCGTACCATTAAAAGCTTTCTGCTTATCCTCATTCTCCTTGATCATTTTATTTACTCTCTCAATATCGGCATCTTCAACAACAGAAATCTTTATGCCTGGACATTTTTCACGAAGTACGCCAACAAAGTCATGTAAATTTGTTATGTCACCTTTATGAGCTATAAGTTGATCTGCACTACGTTTACATGTCGCTCCAACTTCATCTGGAGCTCCTTTGCCATGGCCTGCTTCGTGAAAATTCCATGTATACTTAACAGCGAGCGGATAGAACTCTTGAATCCTACATCCTAAGATATAAAACATTGTTTTATTCCGATATTGGGTTACGGGCCCATCACTCAAAAAATGCAAGTTTTCTACAGTCGACGGTAAAGCTTTGAGTACTGGTTCTAAATGTGCCCAGATAGCTCCAGCACCATGAGCTAAATTCAAGGAGACAGTGCAATGCGAAGTTGTCTTGTCTTTCGTATAGACTACCACAGTATGTAGCGAAATTTGCGTACGAGATCCGCCAAAATGATACGATTGGATTTCCTGGTTATGTTTAGTGGTGTAGTTTTCCGAGAAATCCATGTGGATTATGGCATCTTTTTCAGTCAGTGACTCTTTGAGAGATTTAATTGTATTGTATTGGTGCACGATGTTCAGTTCATGTTGAAATAACTTTGGTAGATCACTCTCTTCTAGCTGTGTAATTAAGTCATAAGGCTTAATTTTTTGTGTTTCTTTTTTATATTTTGTTATAAATCGCTCCTTTTTAGTTTTTATGTCTTGGATTAGTTCTTTACTATTTCTCCATTGCTTGACTAGAATTTCATCACTGTTGTCGAATTCGTTATAGGGTAATTTTTTTAGAGAGCAACCTTCACAAGTTCTTGAGAAACATTTTTCAGAGTAGCGATCACAGCAAAGCGTTTGAAGAGCACTTTGGTGGGACGCAAAATTTAAAATGTTTACGCTTTTCAATGCAGCTAGTTTCAGGTTAACGTTCTCATGGGTGATACAAGCACAAGTGTCACGATCGGTAAGTTTAGGCTCAACGACCCAAAATGGACGTAATCGGCAAAACAAAGAATACCCTATCATCATTGAATTATTCGACAGGAATTTTTTGGTGTAGGTTTTTTCAAGGAATCCAGCATGTAACGTTTTTGTTTTTTTTAATATTATTGCGAGTTATACATTCCTTCTTCCCTGCTGCACATCGGCTATTGCTATCATCTTCATAAAACTTGTGAATAATTGCCATCACTCTGTTCTTGTTGCCTTTCTTTGTTGACTTTGTGCGATTAAATCCCATCTTCTTATATGTTACAGCTTTACCTCCTAACCTCCATATTTTATACTTCTTTGCTACAGGACCAGATAAAACCGCTTTCAAATTATTTTTTTTCTGATATGTACTTGTTTTCTTTTTTTCTTCTAAGATTTGCGCCTGAATAATCTCACCAAACAGTGCCTTTTTCACTAATTCTGCCTTCTGATTAGGATCATTTG